>JASKGO010005528.1:0-17497 GCA_030556065.1 Holobus sp. GC000080
ACCTTTGGACTTTTATTTGTGGGGGTATGTAAATGTTAAATGTTTTGTGGATAAACCAGCTACGATTGAGGCATTGGAAGCCAAGATTACTGAAGTTATTCGCGAGATACCGACCGAAATCCTCGAGCGAGTTATTCAAAATTGGTGTTTACTGATGGCCCAATTACGGAGCAGTTGCGGCAAACATTTTAAGGGATTTTCTTTAAAAAATATAAATGTCATGAATGGTTCTACACAATAATAATAAAGGTTGCCCTGTCAATTTAAATTGTGTTGTTTTATTTTCATTTCAAATCCGATGCCTCTAAACTGATCACCCTTTCTAATAGAATTATGTAAATAAATTATTAAAATATTAAGCAAACGCGCATTATTTGGCCCAAAGAAGAGGAAATAGAGATGCGAACCGTTAGAAATACATATAAAACGTCAAATATATACTTGCCTACAATTAAACGTATTTAGTAATTGCATTTTTAATTAATGGCTCAACTTTAATTATACATTTTTCTCTTAATTGCCACGCCACATACGCGCGCAACATTACCGTCTTCCTTGACTCCTTTGCAAGACAATTAAAAATTACGAGCGCTTAAAATAATTTCAAAAATTCTTGCCACAGCCTTTTTAATTAGACTCATCTCTTTACTTTACCTATATTTAATACCGTTCGTATTGTTGTTAAATATTTTTTTGTTATTGTTGCTGTTGCAATGTTTCCTATATGTTGGCTACAATCGCGCTAATTACAGCCCAATTATTACTTTTATTGTAATAAATTTATTAGAGTCTAAACGGAATTGATTATGAACGCACTAATAATGTACGAAACGATAAAAATAAAAAACAAATAATCGAGAAGTGGGTTACGCATTTTTATTCAATATGAGATTATAACTCATAACGTAATTAATCCGTTTTCATTAAGTATTAAGTATAGTCGGAGTGAAATAATGTGCTAATTATTACGCATCCGCATCCTTTAAATTTGCGCTTAATTAAAAATGCACGCGTTAACTTCTTTATTAAGTCACACGTTAAATTTTCCCTACATAAATACTGAATACATTATTTATTATTATTTAGTAAGTGAAGAAGAAGAAGAAGAAGATTAAGAAGAAAAGAAGAGATGTAAATTACTTTTAATGCAAATCGATTGTTTTGATTTTGCGTATTGCCTATGCTTGTACTTAATTTGCAATTATGATATTCAGCTTTTCGCAAAAAAAAAGAGACAGCAATAAATTTTTACGCACAGTTTTTTACGTAATATTTTTTGTAATAAAAATTTTATGATCAGTATTTTAAAGTCATCGCCGATGACTTAATTAAATTTTCTTAAGTGGGCTATAAAGTAACACACATAAACACACATTTTACACATATGCAGAAACATATTTTGTGCGTGTGTTCTTTCCACATACTATGCACATTTATTTTTCTTCTTCTTCGTCTTCTTCTTCATGGAAAAATAAAATTTTATTTTTTGAATTTTCATTTGCCGAGGAATAAAGAATTGAAATTATTTTTAATATGAAAGATTTTAGTAAGAATTGTTTCGAAAAGGAAAAAAATGAAAAGAAAAAAAAAACAAAATGTGTTAAGTTGGGTCAAATATTTCCAATGGATTCTTGGTTGTAAATTAAAATTGTCACTGGACTATATTTATGGTCAAGTGTGAGACAAAACGGAGATATGGCATGGCTTGAATAATTTTAAATAAAATATGAATTACATTATTCCGTTTGAAATATCAATAGGAATAAGTTTTTCCCATGGATATTAACTTTTTCTGCGTCAAATTTTTTTTCTATTTATTAAAACAAAACAACAAAACAAACTATGATTTCTATTTGAAAAAAAAAAAAAAAGAATAAACGTTTATTTATAGTCACAAAAAAAAACAATGTCTATTAGGAACAGTTTTTACTTTTTTTCTATGTCAAATAGATTTTTTGGAATAAATTATCATAAAAATCAGCAATTTTTAAATTTTTCGGGATAATCCGGGAAGCAGGAGACAAATCCGATTATTGCAAAGGGATATAACTATATAAGTTACGCGGTTTTATTTTTAATCAACAATTTCATTATGCTAGCTAATCTGAAATCCCTCAAATTCAATGGTCTCTCTTAAGATAATGAAAATGATGAAAGAAGACGAAAACAAAAAAAATCTTTTTTTTCGTCAAATGAATGAAAGACTTGATTTTCCCACACAGCATTTTCTTTTATAATAAACTTAAAAATCGTAAATTTAAATAAAATATAAATTTTTCTTCTTTATATAAAAAGTGGGTAGCGTCCTTGGTAAGACGTTAAACTGCCTGGTTCCTCAAGGTGTCATCCGTACCTTGCGAAGAACAAAGAAGCATACAGTAATTAGGACTGTTTTAAAAACTACATTGAAAATCCTCATGTATCCTTAATTTCCTAAACATTAAAAAAAAAGCAAAAAACAAAAATTTTGTAGCAATGTTAATAATAAACTTAAAACAGGATACGAAATATATTCTATTTAAAAGTTTTCTAGAAGGGTTTCCTTTGAAGATTTTAGTTTTGTTTTGTATCATGATACAAAATGTTTTTTTTTTGTGTCCAAAAATGATCAAAAATTAAATTGTATCAAGCAAAATTATTTATTATTATTAAAAGTTTATAAAGACCAAAAAAATTTAATCATAAAAAAGGTAAAAAATAAAATAAAAATTAAGTTTAAGAAACTAGCAGTAATAATCACATAATAAGTAATTAAACGGAAGATTTTTACTATAATTTCAAAAAGCTGTAAAGCAACTAAATCAGAAAATCCTCGAAGAGGAAGAGCAGCACAAACAGTACGTAGGGTTATTCGCTCCAGCGGTGCGCGCCAGATGCCCAATTTTAACAATTTTAATTAGCATCACCTTCCAATTTAAAGTACGTAGTAATACCGGCAATTCGGCCACTTTTAATAAACAACACGAAACCAATCTCGGAATTCTCATTTCATTCGAAATGTAAGTACCGTCGAATTTTGGGCTCAACACGAGCACAATCAGAGTGTGTAAGACAATTCATAGAACAAGAAAACTTCTGCTTTAGCGTACGCTTACGCTTACGCTTCTTCCATTCCGATGTTGTGTAATTAATTAGCGGCGAGAAGTGTTCCAGTTAGAAAAGTGCAATGTACAGTTGAACAGGGGGTACGTGACCAACAGAAAGACTTCTTTGCGTGTCTCGTACCGCGAAATGATCCGCATATGCATCTGAAGCCAATTTTTCCGTCACTCAGTCAGTCAGTCGCTTCGACTTATGATCGACGACCCATTGACCCCCATGTCTTTGCAGTTTTTTGCACAATGTCAGCAAATACGTTATGAATGTGTAACGCACGCAACACATAAAAATCAGTCAGTTATGATGATGGATGAATCGACAATCGACGAATGTGAAGCCACCCCACGCGAATTCCGATTATAATGGATGGCCGAGTGGCCAATAATAATGAATAGCTCGGTGAAAGAGCGAAGATCAATTGCGCGCTTGCAATTACCTCTCTGTACCATTTGAGGCGACTCAAGAGTTGACGAAGAGACGCGCGGCGGTCAATGAAGAGCGCACGCATTTACAATACGCTTGTTGTTGCTTATTGCTTCTTCTTCTTGCATATGTGCGAGGAGAAAATAAGAGAAGTCGGTGCAGAATGCAGATGTAGAATAGATGCGGCCGATGCTGAGCCAGAGAGAAAGACAAGAGGTGAAAGAAGCGAAGAGTAATTGCACTGCTTTAGATTACAATAGTATGCACTCGAGTAAGTGCACGAGGCCCTATTATCATTATCCTTGTTGTTATTATTATTATTGTTATTAGTAAATAGTCGCTTGGGGCCATCAATGGTTCAGCAAATTAATGTTAAACAGTTTGTTAGGTTTTTTTTGTGTGTTTGAGTGATTTAGTTGATTGTTGATTGGTTTTCTATACAGAAAAATATTTTATTAATTTTGGGTAAACTACTGTTTTATTTTAAAGTTGTAATTGTAATTTAATTTCTTTTTGATTTTTATTATGTTTTCATCAGTTTTACCTTACTTTTTGCTTAATAAATTTATTGATTTATTGATTAATGGATAAAATTGATACCTACCAAATTTTATATATTTTTTTTAATTAATGTTTAAATTGGACGTTCAAAATCCCAAAAGAAAAATTTAATTTGGTAATTTTGTTTTGTAGTTCAATGATGAATACTTTTTGAGTTGAGAGCTTATTTTTAATTATAACAACGGTCTACACAATTTTTTTTTATTAATGTCCTGAATTTTAAATTTTAGTGTATTTTTTGTTACTAATAAAAGTTTTTTTTTTTAATAAAAATTTGGTTTTGTGAGAACAAAAACATTTCTCGCATTAAACTCCAAATGTAATCGCTTATCATATTTCCGATGTTCGATTTAATTTTTACTATAAAATACTTATAAGAATTTAATTTTTACTATAAATTTATAGGATATATTGTTCTTTATCAAAATAGATAAGAAAATATTATTTATATCTTTCCGGTTTTCCGGAATTTATTTTTAAGTGCGCGGTGTCTGCTCTTACAGCATTTGTAAAAGAAGTGCCTCATTTATGTCAACTTTTCTCATAAACCACTCTGTGGATTATTTAAATTTTCACTCTTATGTTATAGAGAATATTGTCCTTTAACGAAATAAAAAATAACATTTCATTTTGACTAATTTGGTTTTCCGGAAATAAGTTTTAAATGTAATTTTTATTGTATTAGAAAAACGAGTGCAATGAATAAGTCAATTTTTTTTCAAAAGTTGCCATTTTGATTTTTTAATTTTCACACTTATTTTATAGAGCATATTGTTCTTTAACGAAATAATTAATATAATTTCATCTGGGACTTATTTTGCTTTCCAGAAATAAGTTTTTGATGCGCGGCGTTCATTCAATAGTAGTATATTGAAATCAAGTGCAATATAAAAGTCAATTTTTATCAAAAGTTACTTTTTTTATTTTGATTTTTACTATTACATTATAGAGTATATTATTCTTTATTGAAATCAATAATTTAATTTCATTTATTTCCATTTTGATTTCTGGAAATAAATAATTTGTAAATGCGCGGTGTCCATTTCTAGGGCGAGTGCAACACAAAAATCAAATTTTCTCAAAAGTCACTGATTAAATTTTTAAATAATTGCTGTCAACTTATAGAGCACGTTATCCTTTATCAAAATCCAAAATAAAATTTTATATTTGTCTTTTCGGTTTTCCGGAAATAATTTTTTAATGCCCGGCATCCATTCCAATTGTATATTTGGTTAACATGAATTTATTTAATCGACTTAAAAAGCAGACAAATATCTTAATCTTTGAAAGCAAAAAATGATTATTTTACTACCTTTTAATACTTACCACTGATTTCATGCATTAAAACAGAGACTCAAAATTATTTTTTATCTAGATCAGTGTAATTAATTGCTTTTTATCGATTACTCAGTTACTACTACGAGTAAAAGTCCAAATTATTGCACCCAGAAAAATCACATTTAATAATTTTTTTTTTTTGAATTTAAACAATATTTTTAAAGTATTTTTATTTTTACTCTTTATTTAATAATTATAATGGGCAATTTTCCATTAAAAAAAAAATTAAATTTTACCTCCAGAAAAATATTCCAATTTATAATTTAAAAAATTCCAATTAAAAATATTTAAAAAGACAGAGAAGAAGAGGTAAAAAGAAGTGCAGTTTCCACGGAAAGCCGCAACGCTTTGACAAGTAAATGAAAAGCAAAATTATCGAAAATTGCCGAACGAAACGAAGATACGAGAAAATGAGGCAATCGTGTGGTGTGCCTTCGCTTGCAATTATTATTAAAAGCAATATCAGCACTATGAATAAACAGACAGGCACGAAGATAGTTAAGACAACAATATAAGCAGCCCACGACCAATAAGTATCGACACATTCATCCGCATCCATCGACATCGCCATCGCCATCGCCATCGCCGGCCAGGAGACAAGCAGCACCTGTAAATGGATTGCGTGGGCACCCGAAGGAAATTGCCCATTCGAATTTCCCTGTCCTCAATTCGGACATTACTTCTTCTTCTTCTTCTACTTCTACTTCTATTTCTTCTTCTTCTTCTTCTGTTGCATAAATTCTCTTCTCTTGTTTGCTAGTTGTCGTATAACCCGCAGAAAAATTTATATTACTGTTACTATTACTATTAAGGAAAGAAAGGAAAAAAAAAAGTGCAAAATAGATGCAATTTCACTACGACTGCAAACAGTAAATTTTGATTTTCAGTGAATACTATTTGATTTGATCGGCAAACGATTCTTCGTGAATGAAGTCACCGGCGGTCGTCTTCTTAGCGCGACAACACCGCTATAAAAATACACATTCATAAAAATACGTGTCGATAATGCAATAAATTTATATTGGCTCGCTATAATTAGATTCGCGAAAAATGTTAATGAAATTTCCGGACAAATTAATTAACGAAACATTGCGTTGGTTTTTTTTTTTACATCTTCTTCATCATCTTGTTCTTCGCCGTTTTCTTATGCGATGGTATTGCTGGCATAGGTGGAGCGCGGTACGATTATGGTGGCGGTGGAGAGAAAAAAACCTCATTAGAATATTTGTGCAGCGTAATCCTCGGTAATTATACTTTATTATTATGTTGTGCGAGTTCTGTATAGAAATCGATCGCAAATTTGTATTACGCAGCAATATCCAACGTAATATTTCTGGGTCAAAATGTTTAAATGTGCAAAAGTTCAAAATCTAAATTATCTTTTTATGAGTTTTTTTTTTTATTGGAAAATTTAAATTGTATTTCTTTTTCCAAACCAAAAATAAAGTACTCTTTTTCTTTTGGAAAAAAAAACTTAAAAATTTTGTTTTTTTTTAGCGTTCGAGGTTTGAATAAACTGAACACTGAGATATTAAATCAACTTTTAATAATTATACCATAAAAACAAAAGTAATGTGTTAATTTTAATACTTTTTACAAATATTTATTACCAATTAAATTTCCAATAATGATTTCGAATAATTTTTAATTTTTAGAATTTTTCTGCTTTTATAGAGAGAATAATATTTTTAATTTTTATTTATTTATTATTAACAAACTTAAAAACATAACTAATTTAATTTGTTAAAATAGGCAATTAAATGTTCTTTAAAATGACATAAAAGTTGTTATTTTAGCTTAATTATTTCAAAAGTTATTATAGTTTTTCTTTGCTTTTGTCGCTTGGCGCAACGTTGAAGTCACTGAGTCTCCATGTATTTTCAATGGGGCGTTCCGAGAAAAGAAACAATTTTACAAATTTAATCATAAAAACGAAACTAATGGACCGATCTTAATAATTCTTTCAAATATTTTTAGTCCATTTAATTGCCCTTAATTATTGCTTTTAAAATTTCGGATTTGATAATTTTCTGAAAATATACAGGGTATTCCGTTTTTAATAATTTTTTATTCATTTAAAAAATTTGAAAAATAAAATAAACTTAAATTTTTCAAATAGAATTTTAAATTATCTATAAAATGACACTAAAATTGTTAAAATACCTTAATTTGTTTAAAAGTTATTAATGTTTTTCTGAGCGCTCGAAGTCTGAATGAACGGAGCATTGAGTTACAAACTTTTAGAAATTTTACCATAAAAACAAAAGTAATGCTTTGATTTTAATAATTTTTACAAATATTTGTTGCCCATTAAATTTCCCTTAATATAAAAGAATATATTTTTAATTTTAGAACTTTTTGTAGTTTTTAAAAGGTATTACATTTTTAATTTTTGCATACTACCTAATTATGAATATAGAATTTAACGATTTTCAAAAATCCCAATATATTTTCTTCATAGTTTAGTATTTAAAAATAAAAATAAAATAAAAAAACATAAAGGTCGCATACTTTTTCCAAATGCGATACTTAATTAAAGGAAGCAATGAATTTTTCTCAAAATATGTCGTATTATAATAATTAACGTACAACATCCTTAACTGATCATTAACCGAGTCAATTAATTACACGAATTTATCGTACTAACCACTCATTCTAGAATTACCTGATATTAATCAAATTACCAAATGTTCGTATCTTGATCGAAACGTTAATAGTGGTTAAACCATAAACATTATTAAATTACCTATCTAGATGGTATTTATTACATAAATCCAAGACGAATATTTCATTAACAATTAAATATCTTTAAAACAAATAATAATTACAGTTTATAAATCAATTTTTTAATAAATTTTAGATGCAGACATAAGAACGACGTTTGTTTAAGGAATTGAATTTGTAAATATAATGGGCAATACATCAAAATTAAATTTCATTAACGTAGCAAGTCGCTAATTATCTGTTTACAATATTAAACACACAATGCGTTGTTAGTTAATTTTGAATTTGCATACAATAAAAGTTTCTGTTAAACAAAACAAACTGAACAAAAACGCCTCAATTATAACTATTTAATTTAAATCTATTTGCTTCGTATATTTTCATGAAATTTCTTTTCTTTCTTGTAAAGAAAAATTTTTGTAAAGAAAAACAAATAACTAAAATAAAATTAAAAAAAAAAAAACTTATTGTTTTTACATATTTGTAGAGTTCGTGATGAAACAATTGAAATTTCGCTTATTTACTTCAATGAAAAACAGTAACGGCAAATGAAAGAAAGTAAGATAAAGGCAGAAAGAGAGTTTGTTGCACCCTGTAAGTGAGCGAAAAGAATGGTCTTTACAAGTTTCGTTGTCGCGAGTGTGAAAACCGTCGTCTCTTGTAGTTTATGCAGATGGAATCCGGGGCTCTTTGTTAACTTAGCTGACATAAATTATCGAACAGTCGCTAAAAACAATATAGGCGGTCGCCGGCAAAGAAAAAAAGGCCCGAGGGAAGATAAAAAACTGGAACTGGATATACATATAGGTATAGATTTTTATACTATACAATGTATAGAGGTACGTACCATGAGTACCATCGGAACCATCGCACCAACATTTAGTGTTGGTATAAGAGTATAGTAGCAATCGTCGTCATTTCGCGCTCACGTTCTTTTCTTTCTCTCTGTTCTCTGTTCCTCTGAAGCCATATTGTCGTCAAGGATGGATGGACTGTTGTTTTCCAGGAAAGATCGGGGTCGAAGAGTCGAGTCCTTTTAGGGCCACCTGTTCCGTCTCTTTCTTCACTGCGAATAACTCAACGACACGCCGCAGATAACTAATTTCTATATACGCTTACGCGAGTAGCCTATACCTTGATACCTCCATTCTGCATAGCTTTTCAACTTAACTCTTTTTTCTTCTCATTTTATTCTTCGGTTTTTTTTTTTTTTTGTAATTTTCTTATAAAGAATATTTTTCAGGGGTTTTATTTCTTGTGCAGAAATTGAAATTCAATTTTTATTTTCCATTGAAAAGCTTCAAACCTCAGAAGCAAAAAATGAAGTCTCTGAAGCCCCGTTTAGTTTGTCTACAAAAACTTTTAATAATTTTTAAACAAATTAAGATATTTTATCAATTTTAGTAGAATTTAAAAGATAATTTCCACTGTTATTTGAATATTTTTAATTTATGTTAATTTTCAGTTTTGTTATAAGTAAAAAAAAAGTATTTTAAAATGTATTACTCTGAATAAAGCCAGAGAATAATCAAATTTAAAATTTTAAAAGCAATAATTAAAGGCAATTAAATGGACTATAAATAATTGAAAGAATTATTAAAATCGGTCCATTAGTTTTGTTTTTATGATTAAATTTGTAAAATTGTTTCTTGTCTCGGAACGCCCCATTGAAAATACATGGAGCCTAGGTGACTTCAACGTTGCGCCAAGCGACAAAAGCTAAGAAAAACTGTAATAACTTTTGAAATAATTTAGCTAAAATAACAACATTTATGTCATTTTAAAGACTATTTAATTGTCTATTGTAACAAATTAAATTAATTATGTTTTTAAGTTTGTTAACAAAAAATAAATAAAAATTAAAAATATTACGCTCTCTATAAGAGCAGAAAAATTCTAAAAATGAAAAAGTATTCGAAATCATTATGGGAAATTTAATTAGTAATAAATATTTGTAAAAACTATTAAAATCAAAGCATTACTTTTGTTTTTATGGTAAAATTTCTAAAAGTTTGTAACTCAGTGCTGCGTTCATTCAGACTTCGAACGCTAAGAAAAAAATTAATAACTTTTAAACAAATTAAGATATTTTAACAATTTTAGTGTTATTTTAAAGACAATTTAAACTTCTATATGAACAATTTAAGTTCATAATATTTTTCAATTTTTTATAATAAATAAAAATTTATTAAGAATGGAATACCCTGTAAAAATTCAGAAAATTATCAAAGTTGAAATTTTAAAATCAATAATTAAAGACAATTAAATGGACTATAAATAATTGAAAGAATTATTAAAATCGGTCCATTAGTTTTGTTTTTATGATTAAATTTGTAAAATTGTTTCTTGTCTCGGAACGCTCCATTGTAAATACATGGAGACTCAGTGACTTCAACGTTGCGCCAATCGACAAAAGCAAAGAAAAACTGTAATAACTTTTGAAATAATTGAGCTAAAGTAACAACTTTTGGGTCATTTTAAAGATAATTTAATTGTGCATTTAAATCAATAACTTTATTTAAAGTTTAAAGTTTTTAAATAAACTTTATTAAAAATTTTAAGTTTGTTCACAATAAATTATAATTACTAGCATAATTGATTTCTAAGTTTTTTTGCAATTAATATTAAATATATTTGTTTTAAATATAAATAAAATAAATATAATATAAATATGAAAAAAAAATTGCCGTTTGCCATTTGCCATTGATTTATTAAAAAGTTCAGAAGTTTTATTGCTTCAACAGAACGAATCAAAATATTTTTTAAAGACCGACTAAAAGTATTAAGTAATTGAACTGTTGGTCACTGAATTACTATAAAATTTAATAACCATTTAATTTAAGAGATATTTCCAGAAAACATAAAATAAATAAAACATTCCAATTTGCATACAATATTTACAAAAACAAGAAACCAGCAATCACAAAGAAGTAATAAATTAAATAAATTTTCTTTACGCTAGGAAACCTTTTTTTTTTTTTTTTTTTTTTGAAAGGAAGCAATAACAATTCCAATGTTACGTATTTTATTATTTTATTTTAAGCAATTAGCAATTACCTAACTAAAAGCTTCTTATTAGAGAATCGAAATGAAAAATGAAAAGAAGAAGAATGTGCAAGATTTAATTATGCAGTGGTCAGAAAATCGTATGGTTTTTTCGGGTGGTTGGTAGGTATCGAATCCGTAGCCCGTTCCTCCCGAACGAAGAGCCGAAGAGCAGAGAGTCGTTGCCCTTTGGTGTCTGCTGCTCACCATCATCATCATCATCATCATCATCATCATCGTCGTGATCATCATCACTACTACTACTACTACTCCTGCCTCGCGATTCACCTGCTGTAACAAGATGGGATTGGTAGAGCGGTCGCCTTAACCAGTCGAGCCTTGTCCTGCGGACCATCGACACAGCCAGTACTTCTTCGCACGCCACCAGGCTTGGGGTTGCGCTCGCTCGGTGCTCCGTCGCGATTTCTGTGTGTGCTCAACAACTGACTAAGTGCTTCCGTTATGTCCGTTATTAAGGCGAGAAGAAGGACAACTGTAACGCTGCTGCTGTAACTGACCATCCGGGACTTACCACTTCGCGTTCGTACTGCACCTGATTGACCGCACAAACGCACACACGCACACACTTAGGCAAACAAGAGACGACATTCTCCACACACTCAAATATTGTTTTTTTTTTTTTTTTATTCCTTTCTTGCCCAATCGCTTCGCTTGGTCCGCCGCGGTCCGTCGTGTGGTCCGGTCGGTGCATGTGTGTGCATATATACACACACACACACACACACACACACACATACACATACAGATACACATTCTTCTTATCAATCGGCCGTCGATCGTGTGCTGGCAGCAGCGTGCTGAGGCCCGCGTGCCCCCGAAAAGGACCATCATGTCTTTCGGCCGATGACATCGCCTTCGATTCTTCCATCGCCGAAAGGTAAGACCGAGAATTAGAGAACAAGTGTTTCGCCGAGGAGCTAACTGTGCACAGCTTCACCTTCGTCGCTCCATGCTATAGATAGACGAAAAAGAGCCGATGCGAAAAAAACAATTCGATTCGATATAATTACCACTATCCTAGTCACGAAATTACGCATCCACTCTATACTCTACACTCGCCAGTTTGTAATCTTTTTTTTCCTTCTTCTTCTTCTTCTTCTTTCATTCTACCTGTTTTTGGCAATTTTTTTTTGTTTCCACCTGTGATGGTAGTACGAGGATTTAATTGTGTGTGATTGGCACACATAAAAATTTGTTAATTAAACGATAGCCAGAGATAATTCGCGATCTAATCGTTTTGCGAAAAATGTTTTAAAGTCAACTAATTAATTAGCTCGAAAAATGGCAACTTCCTTCGATACTTCGTTAAATTTGCCAATTTATTATTGGCGACGCCCACCTCGCCTTTAGAAATACTTCTTGTAGTGTATGTTTTTACGTAATTATCGCGATAGTTATAGTTTGCACAAGTTTATAAATTATTTCTTTCGTTTTTCGAGTTTTTTGGTTTTTGGTTTTTGTGAGTCAGTCGCTTAGCATTTTTCACAGTTGAAAACTTAAAATTAGTAATGCACACACTGTACACACACTAAACATAACGTTCTCCTTCTGCATTTAGTATTTAGTTAGGTACATTATTTTTCTCTCGTTTCTCGTATACGTTTATATGAGCAGATTTTTTTTCTATTAATGAATAATGGATTTTAACAGGATTTTCATTTGCATATTTCGTAGATATTTTACGACTTTCGAACATATCTATATTTGGACTTTTAATTTATTTCATTCTTTGCTTTTCTTTATTTTCGACTTTAGATAAGGATTTTTCAAAATTTTTATTTAAAAATTCATTTTTTTTTAATTGCAATATAATTAATTATTCTTGACGATATTTTGTAAGTTTTTAAATTTTTGTTAAAATTTTATATAATTTATAAAAAAAAAAAAAAAAAACGTATAATAGTTTACAGAGCATGAAAACAGTTAAAAAATTCAAACAGTAAATAAAATGGTATTACACTGTAATTTAAATACTGTATTAAATTTAACAAATTGAAAGAAACTTAATTAGCTTTAAATATTTGTAAAAACTATTTAAAATAAAAGCATTACTTTGGTTTTTATGGTAACATTTCTAAAAGTTTGTAACTCAATGCTCCGTTTATTCAGACTTCGAACGCTCAGAAAAAAATTAATAACTTTTAAACAAATTAAGATATTTTAACAATTTTAGTGTCATTTTATAGATAATTTAAAATTCTATGTGATAAATTTAAGTTTATATTATTTTTTAATTTTTTATGATGAATAAAAATTTATTAAAAATGGAATACCCTGTATAAATTCAGAAAATAATCAAATTTGAAATTTTAAATGCAATAATTAAGGGCAATTAAGTAGAGTATAAATAATTGAAAGAATTATTAAGATCGGTCCTTTAGTTTCGTTTTTATGATTAAATTTGTAAAATTGTTTCTTGTCTCGGAACGCCCCATTTAAAATACATGGAGACTCGGTGACTTCAACGTTGCACGCAGCGACCAAATTGCAGAAAAAACTGTAATAACTTTTGAAATAATTAAGATATCGAAATAATTCTAGCGGCATCTTTAAGATAATTAAATCTTACATTTTAATGATTAAATTAATAAAATTTTTAGAATTTATTATAACAAAAAGTGTAATTGAAAAGCAAAATACCCTGCATAAAATCAGAAAATTATTAAAACTGACAAATTGTTTAATTTTATCAAAAAAAAAAATTTAATTACTAGTAATTAACATAAAAAATTAGCAAAAATAGTAATTAACATAAAAAATTAGCAAAAACTAAACGTCAAATGTTAGTTATATTATTATGGGAAAAGTTTATTAATTTTTGAACTAATTAACAACAATAATTTTGGTATCAATTTTTATAAAAACTTTGTTTGTTTTTATTTCGTTTCATTTTTTAATTAAATTTTTTTTTTAAATACAAATATACAAAACTAAATAAGTATTATTAACAATAACATGTTTTTTTTTTTTTTTAATAATTACAGAAACAATTTATATTTACAATAATAATTTTTTTTATAAAATAAAAAAAAGAAAAAACTAAGTACCTAGTGAACGATCAATTAAGAATTCAATCAAATCAATAATAATTAAACAGCAAATAAATTAAACGCTAGCTATACCCTCGCATCTAAATTCTATGCCATTGTCCAGCGAAGCAATTAAATCAATTAACAATTAATTCTTCAAAGCGCCGTGTTCATAATCTGCCGATAATTGGGCATTTTAATTAATAATTTAATAAAACACACATCGAGCACCGGTGCGCTGAATCAAGAATATAGGAATCACGACGGACCAATAAATTCAACAAATTCAATAAATTAATATTTAATTGGCGACAAGAGGCACATCGAGTGCACCCAGCAAACAAAGAAGCGATTAATTAACCGATAATTAACATTATACACTAGATATTTGTAATATTAGCGAACCTCTGAGAGGTCAAAAGGCGCAGTACGCAGTACTCGAAGAACGCTGCACGAACTTATAAGAACTTCCATCTGCAACAATTGCAAAAAAAAAAAAAAAATCCAAATCCAATGGTGAATTACGGCATTACAGCTTTATCATAATTCCTTTCTGTACGGCGATCAGTGCAATTTGTGCGCGTACAGTTAATTAGAACAATTAACCGATCCGCACTTAATGGCGCTGCTTAATTTACCTGGCTTTTAATTGACTTTAACGCGCGCAATATTCTCTAAATTACGTTATTGTTTCCGCTATGCTGATTGCGCTTTTTTTAATTTAAAAAAAAACGAAACAGAATAAAAGAAAATAATAAAAAAAAACGAAACAATCACGGTAATAAAAAAAAGTAATCAGTAATTTCATGATGAAAAGGTGTCGTTTTTAGTTGCTGATTAGTGGCTGATGGATGAGGGCAGAGGACGAATCGAAAATTGGGAAACTGCAACCGCGATGGTAGTTAAAAAAAGCGACTCACAGAGGGTCATGAATAAAGTACGGTAAAAGCTAAAAGTGCTTGTCGACGTAACTGTCTCGTCACTGTGAACGGCGAGTCATAATTCACACCTTTTGCGGGACTTGCGGGTTGTCTTGCACGACTAATCATCGTCTGGGTAATTAATTCGCGCGCCACTATTTTCGCAAGCAGCAGCACCGGCAGAAGAAGAAGTAGAAGCAGTACGAGCAGCTTTTGCAGCAGCGGAGCTTCGATTATTTCGTCTATCGGTTTAATTGCCGCCGATGTTGGGCATCTGCTCTTTCGCTGCACTCGTCACGAGTGGACGTCAAGTGACGTCTCTTTATCGGACGACGATTAATAGCAGTTTATTGAAATTTCCTGCTGCTGCTGCTGCTGCTGCTGTAGCTTGCCGCTAATGCCGTTTCTTCGTTGCGTATTTCGAGCAAATCTGCTATTATACATTAGTCGAAAAGGTATTTTAATAACTGCAGATTACCGCAATTTATTCTGAATTGCTTATCTGATGAATTATTTTATTACTGTGCTTCGAACGTAAATCGCTAATGTTTATACTCAATTCTATTGGTTATTATTTTGTTGCAGTGTTGATAACATAAGACATATTTTGCTACAAGCTTTTTACTGCTTTTTTTGCTTTTAATTTGGTGTTTTTTTAGCTTAATTTGTATTTAAGTATTTAATTTGTGTTTTCTAATTAGAAAATTGAGTGCTTGAAATGTAAATTCTTGCCTGGGATATAATTTCGAATTGTTTAAACTTTAAAACTGAAAAAAAATAAATTATTTTGCTGTGCTTGAAGTCTAAGCAACCCTTATTCAAACAAAAAACTAATGAGAAAAAAATTAAAATTACTATAAAAATTGTAAATATTTTATTAAGAAAAAATAAATGGTAAACTTTTGAATTTTAAAGTAAATAATTGTAAATTTAACAAATTAAAAATTTGAATACTGTTTCCAAGAAAAATCCGTTTTTCTTTATAATTAAATCCTTAAAAAAAAAAATAATCTCGATGATCCTGTAAATTGCATCTTTATTTAATTACTTTTAATAAACTCCTTGCTCTAAGTCAATTTGTGAAACGGTATTGAGATTGAAACAGATATTTATTACTTAACGTCTTAACGATATGTAAATTAACAATATTACAATATTGATTGAATAAATTGTGGGTGTTTTAGAGTAATTTAATTGTTTGCTAAAGGCAAGCAAGAAGTCGTTCATTACAATTTATTATTATAACTTAATTACAATAAGCAAGCCTATGTAAAGTACAATTCAAAAAACAAATGTTTTTCTGTTTTTCTAAATTAAAAAATTAAAAATAAAATGAAATTAAATTGTAATGGTTTTAAGTTTTAACTTTCAACTTTTTTAAGTGTAACCTAATTATCTCTAATTTTATAAGGTGGTCTCTTTAAAATTTCATTTACTAAGCTTTCAAAAATTAGATTTCATTCTTTTCCGTTGTATTCAAAATGTTACAATATTAATTTATTAAAAATAACTTGAAACTTTCCAAATAAGCTTATAATTATTTAAAAATAAATAAAAAAAACTACAAGAAAATTCGTTTAGTCGATAAATCCTGCATAATTTCTTTTTGTAAAGATTATAAAATAAAACAGCGTAATATTCGAAGTATAATTTGGTATTATTTATAGTTAAAGTTGAACTGAAAAGGCGATGTTAACTGCGTGCACAAAGTAAAAAGTACAGGTTACTTCCGATGCCGAAAGTCGAAAGTGGAGCCGATGCGTAGGAAGAATGTTACTGTTATTATTTATACTTATACTACACGAACGAAATTGATGCCTGTCATAATAAACAACAGCCTATATGAAAATATATTTTACGAAGTAAATAATAATAAAGTGGAATAAATACACCTTTGGCTCTATACAGGGCGACAACGAAAAGAGTTGCTCAACCCTTTCATTGATTTATTTACATCAACCCGGCAATTTTTATAAAAAAATTACGCATTTATTTAATAGTTTATTTCGTGTTAATAAATTAATGAAGTTCTTAGGACATTGTACGAGTATGTTTAAAAATAATTAATAATTTTAAAATATGTTATTCCTCAAAGTGAAGTAAAGTAAAGTTATCCTTTTTCCACACTTCACTGGAAGTGGAAAAGGGATCACTTTACTTTCAGCTACATCCAAAATAGTTTTTAATGATAATAATCTAAATTATTTGACATTTTTTTCAATAAAATATTAAAAAATATTGCCAAGTCCTTTCTAAATAGCTGAAAGTAAAGTGATCCTTTTTCCACTTCCAGTGAAGTGTGGAAAAAGGATAACTTTACTTTACTTCACTTCGAAT
>JASKGO010005529.1:0-11849 GCA_030556065.1 Holobus sp. GC000080
AAAAAAAATCTGTGTCGTTGCCTGCTGAAATCGCATTTTTTAATTCAAAGTAGACCGCCTCCATTAAACATTCACTACACAAAATGAAACAAAATAATAAACAAGAACTAAAAGCAAACAAACGGTGGCCCCGTTTGGTGGAATTTTTAATGCCAACGCAAACAACATTAATCACTTCCTGCAGTTCCCACTAATCCCCCGAGCAAGCAGTTAGAGGCAAATAGTAAAATGAACAGATTTCAACACTTTGATCCTGTTAGTTGGCAATTTTTTTCTCACTCCTCTGTGTATTATTTGTATTTGTGTGCATTAGACAGCGTCATCGCAGACGCAGCAACTGTCTGTCGTCCTGTTTGGCCACTTCAGATTCACCCGAGTAAGTTTGCTTTACTGTCTGTTCTTCGTCCGATACTCCACGCTCCATACCCACCTGCGTAACACACGCCAGCACATCCTTTTCCAGCCCTCCACGGAAAAGAAACTCGTACCATACCCCAAGCTATAATACCTGTGTGTTTTCGTTGTTGGTGTAATTCATGTTACGGCTTTCTGTGCTGTGCTGCCTGCTGCGTTCCATTATTTCATTTTTGATGCATGTTTATGTGTTCTTTTTTTTTCTTTAGTGTCTATTTATTTGGATTTTTTTTTTCACCACGTAAATGATCTATGCTTCCTCTCTAAGAGATATAGATACATAACTGAGTTCGCTTTTAGGGAGCTTAGTACCGAAAATGCGCCGCGCAAAAAAAAATGTAATGCATTTAGACGACTTGATTATGCTGTGTCTTGTTCTTTCTCTTTGCAGGTATTTATTTATCGGCTCTTTGCTCTCCTTTAAAGTAAACATTGTTGACAGGTCGTGTTTTTTTTTTTTTTGGGTGTGCTAAGATGTTTCTGGAGAAATGATGGGAAATTTGATGGAAGTAGTTTATAAGAAGTGCAAATTCTAAAGAGATTTGTTTTCGAGCTCTCATTTTAGTTATTTGAATTTTTAATTATATTATAAATTAAGTGAAGGTTTTAAATCTAATTTTTCAGTCTGTAAAGTATTTCAAATAGATCTTACTCCTTCTATTTAAGGGATACGTTATACTGTTTTTATTTTTCCTTAATTATGATACTGAAATTAATATTACTTCAAAAAATTTTATTGAAACTTTTCAAAATTTATACATTATTTTAATTTTTTTTACTTATTTCATATTTTTAACATTACTTTTTTACGAGATTATAATTTACTTAAAATACGAATTTTATTGCAGCTTTGTTAATTTCTTTTTAAACATTGAATTGATTTATTTTAGATCTCATATTTTTTCCATGACAGGTGCAATTTCGATCTTAAGTTTTTTGCTTTTTTAACTAATTAGGCAAGAAGCTGTTAAAATTTGTTTTCAATACAGACCACTGCTTAATTATTCTCTACAGCCATTGTTTTTCAAGGTGGAATAATTAAAACCCCTTAAGTTTATTATTACCATCGGCAATCAAATATTTTTAATGAAACGTATAGCATAATTTGAGACAGAAGGAGTATTAAAAAAGTAAACTTTTCTGAATATTATTAATTAGCAATCTAACGGCTTTTTCAATTTATTTGCTACTTCACCCGGCGCCTTCACACCAACCTCTTGGTTTTAAATGTGTTTTTACCCTATCTATTTAATACAGATATTTTTTTTACATCTCAGAGCATAATAAATATTATTATTAATTAAAAAGAATATTCTACATACTGAATACTCAATTGAATATTTAATTGAAAGTGTGGAAGTTATATTTTCAGCTGAGGTTAAATATTTAACCCACTGAAAACGTCATGGTACTTCACAAACTAGAATAATATGATTTTTCGCCAGTAATAAGTAATGAAAGAAGATAATTATTACTAAATATTTAAATTGGATTATATAAATAAAGCCCACAGCGTGTTTCACCTGACCTCGCCGTGAATATTATGCCCCTATTAGTAAATAATGATATAAAAATTTTACTATTTAGTAAAATGTAGAACTCTCCTCGAAATTATAAACGAAAAACTTTTAGGAAAATGGCCGAAAACCTTTTCACTATAAATTTAATGATATATTAAATTAAATGAAATTTCGAAAATACTATAGAACTTATTGGATTCTGAATAAGACATTGAATGTAAGTAATTTGATCAAATAACGTGCAGTGGTACCTTCGTGTTATTTTATTAAATTTCAATTGTCATTGAAGCCACTAGACCCAGGAAAATAGGAAACTAGAAAGCTTTTTTCTATCGAATCAAATTACAATTTCTGTATAGACATCGAGACTATTCAATTAATCAATTTCTGGTTTTCAAACGTTTTTATTTTTAAACGCAAAGCGATATCTTCAAGTAAAATGAGTTCTAAATTGGATTGTGATTATTTGTTCATGCTGTTGAAAAAGTTTTGTCCTTCAAAAGATGTCGCAAAATTTTAGAAATTAAAAAAGCAATACAACAAAAAGTTATTAAGGTATAAAAATACTAATCAAGTTCCGATATTAATTTGATTTTGAGGCCTATTTAAAATTTAAAAATATAGGATATCATTTAAAATGAAGTTGATGTTAACCTCCGGTATAAGCGGAAATATTACCATCTTGAACATATGAAAAAAGTCTCTGGGACAAAATGCTGTACTGAAAATTTCAAATTTTTAGCTCATTTAAAAGTTAAAACTACTTTAATGGACGAGTCATACGTGTTAAATCAATCACCTTGTAGAGTTATCATAATTTAAACCCTTCATTTGCTTATGAATATGTCATCAAGAATATAAAATTTAATTTTTAAAATTTATTGTTGAAAACTATTTTCGGCAAAGAGAAAGAGTCACGAGCAATCTGTATTCGCTTTGAAAGTGCGCTTAAATTAGTCATAGCGACTGAATGATTCATGTGAAAATCGGAATAATAGTAAAACTAACGAATTATTATTTCCAGTGTTATAGTATCCGGCGAAAGGGCTCGCCTGCGAGGACTGAATCCGGAAACGATCGGAAGCACAGCAGATTTAACGTGAGTACAATAAACACATTGAGTTTCCAGTACACACATTATTTAGGAAACGAATCTTTTGTTTGAGTTGCTCTTCGTTTTCCACTCTCTTTTTATCTTACTTTACTAAGCTTGCATTTTAAAAACGGATCTCTGATAGATCCTATTTCTTCTAAACCTTTTCCCCCTGCTTTTTCTCCACATTATACACACAAGTATCATCTGTTTCGAAGATCCATTGCTAAGTATTTTTTGTTTTCTTTATGCCGATCCCTCACATTCATAACATTATTGTTGTGCATGCTTAATAAATATTTAAAAAATAAAAATAAAGATAAATTTGAAAAGAAGAAAAATACTGAGTGTATTGTGTGAAACGTTTAGACCTCGGACGGAGATAGCCGAAATGGAAACGGTACTGTGATGGAACAATATTTCTAAGCCGAACACCAATCGTTGTTGTTGCATATTAGAAGATGATAATAAGGTAATAATTGGCGGAAGGATGGCTCAAAACAAGGTATTTGTTATCGACGCTGCCAGCGGCAGACGGCGCTCGCCGAACGCGACGCCGGTGGTCGATCGTCGTCGGCGCCGCCGTCAGAATCAGCCGTATCGTCATCGAGAGGAAATCAAATTTCCGCCCGTTGAAAAACTCTTATGACTGAGGTGCAATTCTTTTAGTAATAAATTATAAGAAAAACGAAACATCAAAATTACATTTATTAACGGAAAAACAAAACAGTGTTTTAAATACTTTGGTTTTTTTTTTCTGTTATTTTTTAAATTTCCAATAAACACAATTGTCAAAACCGCACAGAAAAATTTGCCATTTCTGTAAATGATAAGGAAACACTATGAGGTAACTTCCGGTTCAGTTGGAAACAGCATCTTCTTTTAATTTTTTCAATGCAATATCCTGAATTTCATTGTCAGGGTCCTGAAAGAAAATTTTCTGTGAATTTAAATTGGTATTATTTCTGTTTCCGGTCATTATCGAATGTTGAGATAATTCATTTAGATTTTTCTGAAAAAGTTATCTTTTTTTAAATGATATCTTCGGAAGTTATAGATTTTGGTTAAATTTAGAATTAAGATATTTTTTGGTTTCGGTCTACCAACAAAAAATCTTTTGGAAAAATGATGAAAATGAGTAAAATACAATTTTGTAAAGATTTTAAACCTTTTCAGACATCCATCTTGACATCTTTTAGTTATTATTTTTTAAGTCAATATAAAATTTTACAAGTCAGGCTACTTAAATTGAACAAAAAGTAAAATTTTGCAGGACTCCTGAGATGTAACTGAATACATCTGGATAATTAAATTCAAAATTAGAGGTTATTCCAACTTAACCGGAAACAAGGAAATTCTTTAAAACAAAGCCAAATAAATAATGATACAAGATATGTGTTTAATTTTGGTAAAATTCCATTGGTTAGGCTCAAAAATGGCAAATGATTTTTTGACATACTGTATACATGACGATTGATTGAATCCAACCATTCTAATATTTGAAACTTCTATGCAATTTTGAAATTTCAAGATTTCAGTCTACAATTTTATCCATGAGACGAGTTAATTGATTTTTTTCAAGATGGTGACTTAGTGGCAAGTAAAAATAATCTTTACAAACAGATTCAATCAATCTTCCTGTAGAATTCTATTATTTTTTCTTTTCTTTGTTTCTTCAAAACAGTCATCGCTTTCATTGCTTTCAATTTTTACAGATTATTAATACTACAGCAAAGTTAAAAATTAAATAAGGAAACTTTCTGTTTTAAAATATTTAAAAGATCAGCTATCAGAAAAACTGCTCCATTGTAAATAATCAATATTTTTATGTATTTAAAACACTTTAAACGATAAATAATAAACATACATATTTACAAATATAAAAGGTAAAAATATTTTATTAGGCTGGACACATTTTTTAAATAAAATATTTTTACTCTTTCGATAACATCAGGAAAGCTGACTCTGCCCCAAACCAGAAAAAAAAAAAACAAACAAACAAACAAACAAATTTATCACTAATAGATCTGCTTAAGTAGAAGAGAATATAAACGTAATTTCGATGATTACAGTGTTTATAATCTTTAAATAAAATAATATTACCACTAAGAGATAACTTAAGAAAGAGATTGTTGTTGCTGTTATATATTGTTGATGTTAATATATTACCAAAGCTCGTGCGTATTATATAAAGCTCCGCAATGAAGGAAAAGGCTTTTCCCGAGAAATGCCGAAAAGGAGATTATTTAGGGGGAAATTTTCCGGTCTCCAACTTTTTTCCTACAACAAATCTAACCTAATCTAAGATCGCAATACTGCGCCAAAGTATTATATATTTTTAAATCCACGTACTGAATAAAAAATGTTGTTTTCTTAAAGTTTTCTCGATATATACATTTTTTTCTTTTTTTTTTAGTTAGAAAACTTAAATTACATTTTTAAAATTGAATTATTTTCTTATTGTGCTGGGTGATTAATTGCAAATTTTCTATGATGTATTTTTATATTAAATTTTAATCAAGTTTCAAGTTTAAATTTCAAATGATTTATTTTCTCCAGGATAGAAGCTTAATTAAGTTTCTTTCAAGTTGGTAGTACTTCCGATTACAATCATCTACTATTTGAATTATATATTTCCACCATATTTAATTAATTTAGTAAAAAAATAATAAATTCAATTTTATTTCTAATTGTACATTTAATTAATAATTAATAATTTAAAACTTGAAATTTAATTTAAAAAAAAAAACAATTAGTTGAAAGCCAATGCGACATCATTGCAAAATATATTCAATTTGGATTTAAAATTTTTGATGATAGAAAAGGTGTTCCATTTGATGAAAAAATAAAATTTCTGAATCTCAATTATTAAATGAAATCAAAGCTTTAAAAATTACTTCATTGTAACCATTCTTTGGTTTGATCGATAAGAGTGGCATATCAAATGAAACCACTTTTTCTGGATAATATAAATTAATTTAAAAATAATAGATTCCTGAAAAAAAAAACAATACTAGGAAATTTAACATTTAGCTCTTCAAGAATAACATAAAAATATTAAAATGTAAAAAAATAAGTTGGCAACAACTTCCGACTTCTGAAGGGAAGCACTACCTTGGAGAAAATAATTTTAAGTCTATTCGGCTTCTAGAAAAACTAGATAAAATTTTATGTTATCATTTAAATAAGTTTGTAACTTATTTAGAAATTAAATGCATTTCAACAAACATTTTCAATTAACCACCCAGTATAATATAAAAAAAATTAAATTGTATAACTGAAACAGAAGCAAAACCTAAAAGTAATTAATAAAATAAAAATTGATATCAAATTTAAAACGCAATAAAAGAGGAAATTTCCCTTTAAATTTAATTAAAAATAAACTTAAAAGCCATTCAATATAATGTCTAAATTGTATAAATAAATAATCTCATTGTGAAATCCAAAGTAACCAATTCGAAATTAAAAACCGTTAACAAAACGACACATTATTGTAATAAATTACAATCTGATTTTCTTTTCTCGACAAACTGGATATTCTTATCTGTAAGCTCAGGAAGTAGAAAATGGAAATCAAGGAAGGAATTTTAACAAACGTGCCAATTTGTTACCTTTAAACCTTCAGTTGTTTTTTACATGCGAGAAAATCATTTACGAAAATGTAATTAATGAATTGCTTAGTTTTAATAACTGATGATGATGATGATGTAGGATAATAAAACACCGAAAGCTTTAAGTAAATCTAATTGTAAATTTAATGTAAGGAAATTATTTTTCAAAAAAGTTTTTGGCCTAATTTTACATAATGCGCAATGTTTTCATCAAACATATTAAACCATTCGATTATTGTCAGTTTGTAGAGATTACAATTATTGCAAACGATAAATAATACTAATGATAAAACTGAATATGTGTAAATATTGTGTAATTTAAACAAGAACACGGAAAACCAATCACTATTTAAAGGGTCAATAATAATAAAAAAACACTAATAAATCAATAAATTAATAAATCGTAACGAAAATTATAATAAATCATTGATTAATTGAAACTTTTATTCGATATTATTCGAGCATAAATGTGTTATTGCTTACTTCATTTGACATCCATTTAATAATATAATTATGGCTTAAAACATTATTAAAAATAAAAATAAATAAACAAATAATGAAATAATATTTAATAATAACTATAATGTGTAAAATCATGAATAAATAAATATGTTAGAAGGATATTGTGTGTACTGCTTACTGTTAATAACTTTAATTTAAAATTTGAGTCATCTATTTTAAGAATTATAAAAAAATATGAATTTGTTTTATTTACTGTTTTTTGAAATTGAAAAAAGTATTTATAATTAGTTTGGAATTGTTAAAGTTTATTGCGATGTATAGTCAAATATACAGGGACTTGTAAATTTTATTTAATTGAATGATATATTAATGTTATTGGTTTGTTGAAATAAATTGCCAAAAATATTTATTATATTTTTAAATTTATATCAAAGTTTTTTTATTCCTTTTGGTGCCCTTTTTCTATTGTATAATTTTTGTAATTTGCGACGGGAAAACACAGGTAACTTTCAATTTATACAAATACTCCATTCTCCGAAATTATTTTTTTTAACAATTATTTTCTTGTGTTACATCTGGATAAAAATATTTTGTTTCAAATTATTTATTTTTGAATTTGTTTTTCAAGACTTTTTTCCGTTCAATTTTTTAGTATTCGAGAAAGCTTGTTTAATGTTAATTTAAAAATTGTATTTTTATGCCGGATGTTTCAGGTAACAAACTTAGGTGATGGATGATGGACCCTGAATATCATTTCGAAATTTAAGGTAAAATTTTCCTGAATTATTGGCTTAACAGCAATGGGAGTTCCTTTTAAATTTATTTATTTTTAATTATAAGTTTGTTAAACCAAAAAATATCAATTTATTTCCCGCATAGTAATATTTTCAAACAGTAAATGGGTAACTTCTACAGTTTTAAAGATAGAGATTCAGTTAAATGGACCAAAAAGGGCTGAATTTTACGCATATCACATTTATTTTTACCAAAATGGAAAATGGTCTACCCATTCCCAAATTATCTCGAAGAAACTGATCGATGATTACTTAGATTATTGTTAATTCCATAAAAGCAATATTTGACCTAGGGAACAGATAATAATTGTTCTAAATGAATATTTTTTTAATGGAAGCTAATTATACAGAAGAAATTTTATAAATTTTTTATTTTTGGGATAAATAATATAGTACTTACGGTAATTATGAAGAAATTGGTGATGCAAAACGCATTTTTCTTTTCTTCTAAAAATTAAACGTTAATTGAAGAAAGAAAAAACGAAAAATGAATTAAATGCAAAATTAACAAATTAACTTACAATGCCAATAGAAAGTAAAAATAATCTGGAAAGCATTTGGAAAAGTAAATTAATAAAAATTAATAAATTAATCAAATTTAAAAATAAGGAAGAAGAAACAGAATTTAAAGGAGGTTTAATTTAAAGAAGGTGAAAAACAAGATGATATTTAAGTTATTTAAATGACTGATAATAAAAAAATATTTTTTTATTGTTTTTGTAAATATAACCAAGTTGGCAACTTGGGAAGAAGTAAAACTTAATTGTAGTTCTTATGTTCTTGCTTTGGGTTGGAATAATAAACCAGATAATATCCAATAAAAGGAAATCAATTAAAGTTACAATAAAGTGAAGCATTTCCTTTAATTCGGAAAGGAAAAAAGAAACAACTAATTATTTTGAATATTTTGCCTGAATCTGAAGATATCAACTGATTTTAACTTTTCCTTTAATTTTTGCTATAAATTATTTGAATTAATCAAATAAAAACAATATTTTTTTACAATTTAAATTGTCGTTTAACCACTAGTTGAAAAATCACTATAAAAACAGAATTAAAAAAATAGTAACTGCCAATAAAAACTATTTATTTGTTTAACATTAATAAACCTTTTTTTAGATACATAATAATCATATTACGAATATACAATAAAGTGACCAATTAAAATAAAAATAAAAAAAGTTATCCCAATAAGACAATATTGTTTAACTTAAAAAATAATTAAATAAATCGCACGTTTTATTATAATTTATATAATATTTATTTATTTTAAATTTCACTTTTGTAGCTTTTAATGGAAATAGTATCACTGAGTAAAATGTCGGAACTATTATTATTATCGAGTTTGCCTTCCAATTTGGAAACTTCCGTTTCTGCAGCCGAGTGAGAGGTAATGTCATTGTGGGCTCTTCCTGTTTTAGCCATCATGCCGCACACCAAAATCGCATCTGCCGCCGCCTCCCATGGCGTCGGCTTCAGCTTCCTTCTGCAAAAATGCCAACCCTTTAGAAATCATCTTTCGCACCGTTTAAGCGCACTTTTTTATTTTATTTTTTACATTTTAGCCGCACTGAAAAAGCTTTCATTTTTATTTTAGTAATGTTTTTTTTTTGTTTTTGTAAAAAAAAACAAAATTTGCGTGAACGCAATTTGTTCTCGCATCAGTCAGAAGACCTAAAAAGTTTTGCGACCATAAATTATTATTCGGCAACATTCTGTTGTTGCTCTGGCTCTGTTAAAAGCATGAATATTTAAGAATTTAATACTCACTCATTAATCTAATGACGTTATGGGGTGAAAATGACAACTTTGGGGCTTCGAAAATAATGAAAGAGAAAGTTAATTATAATTATTGCATGACGTGGCTCACATGTAGATATGGCGAAGCGTAAATACATAAAGGTATTAAATTTGATTCACAATTTTAACGTAATTTGAATATCTTAATTGAGTTTTTTTTTTTTAGTCCTTTTCTAATGACACCAACAGTTCTATTTTTATACCGCAGCTGCGTTTTTATTGTTTATTATTTATTTAAGATCAAACAGATGCCGCTCGTAACATTTGTTTTATCGATCTCTCATTTATTACCGGTCAATAAAATTCATTAATTATTATTATTTGCTTTTATATGGTGATTCCATTAAAATATTTCATTGTAAATTATTTTAATATATTTTAAATGAAATTATTTAAATATAGAAAGACACTGAAATTATTTTCAACTGTGGTGAATCATTAAAATTGGACTGAATTAAAATCAAACGCAAGAAATCCAAAAGAATTCACCGAAGCGAAAAGCAACCGATCAAAACTTGGGGGTAAATAAAAAATACACTATAGGAAAGCAATAATAACTAATTGGTATTCTCGGGACGTCCGAAAACTGCAAAATAAATGAGCGCAGAAGAAAGTTTCTAAATGACTTACTTACTGCTCCTTAACTTCTTCCGGTGGTTCATCAATAACCGGCGCTGCGTCGTTATCCGTCTTGTCTGTTGCCGTCCCGCTCGATTCGTCGATCGCCTGAGTGCCGCCGCCGCCGCCGACTCCGTTCGCAACGTTGTCCTCCACTTCCTCCACTTCCTCCACGTGCAACGTCTCCTCCACTTTGTTTTCCACTTGCTCCACCATCTCGCCGAACTGGTCCTTGAGCGCTTCCGCTTTGTCCGCGATCTCCTGCGTCGTCGCATCCTCGAACGCTAACACTGTTTTCGTGTCCGAAGAGACCTCTTCCATTACTTCCGCGGCGACATTGTCCACCGTCTCCGTTACGTTTTCGCTCACTTCGTTAACCATCTCGTCGGTTTTCTCTTTGGCCATTCCCATCGTGTTTTCTAGATTGTTCACTACGCTCCCTATGCTGTCCTGAGCCGTTTGAAGACCGGATTCCAACGTGCTCTTCAAATTGTCCATTCCTGCTGTTACAGCATCCCCCGCATCTGAATTTTTAATAGTATTTAATTTCCTTTGTTTTTGTCCACAAAAAAAATTGTTGTTTTGAAAATTTGGTTTTTATTGATGATTAATAATAAAATTTGCTTATAAAGTTAAATTTGTATTCTCTTGGAAAATTTTTAAACAAAATAAAGGGTTTTTATTGAAGTAATTGTCAAATTAATTTGTAAAAACAGGAAATATTTTTCAAAGCAAATAATTTAATGTGAAATTCATTTATTAAAAGATAATAAAAAATTTACTGGGTGTAGCTTAAATTTTGACTAATATCAATGGTTCACGGCTGATTTATTAATTGCTTTGTCATTGGATAACATGAACCGTTTTAATTAAGTAGTTTCATTATTAAAGACTTGAAACTAAATAAACCCACCTAGATACCTATTGTATCACTTCTGAATAATTATTTTTAAATTTAGAAATGTTAAATTCAATAAAATTTTGGAAAAGTTGTATTTTACATCACTTTTTTTCAAAATATTTTCTCTTTTTAAAAACTACTACTGCTACTATTTTAAAAAAAATCATTGCTTAATCATTTCTAATAATAATTTTTTAATTCTTTTACTAATTCCTTTTTAAGATATACAGGGTGGCCATTTTCTCAACCCGTATATGGGTAACTTCTACAGTTTTAGAGATGGTGATTGGGTTAAATGGGCAAAAATGGGCAGAATTTTATGCTCAACTTATATCCTTTTACAAAAATCGGATTTGGCTCCTGGTTCTCGAATTATCCTGAAAAAACTAAAAATCGTTGATTTTTTTGATAATTTATTCCAAGAAAACTATCTGACGCAGAATGAATGTAATAATTGTTCCTAATAGATATTTTTTAATTATAATCCAAATAATTTTTCAAAATTTCCATAGCTTTCTAGATTTTCGAGATCAAAAATAAACTTATGTTTTTTTAAATGGAAACCATAGTTGGCTATAGGCTTATCAAATAGCTTATTTTTTTCTGATTTCAACGATGTATCACTTTGAATGTTTA
>JASKGO010005530.1:0-14167 GCA_030556065.1 Holobus sp. GC000080
CAACTATGGTTTCCATTTAAAAAAACATAAGTTTATTTTTTATCTCGAAAATCTAGCAAGCTATGGAAATTTTGAAAAATTATTTAGATTGTACTTAAAAATATCTATTAGGAACAATTTTTACTTTTTTTTCTATGTCAAATAGTTTTCTGGGAAAAAATTATCAAAGAAATTGACGATTTTCAGTTTTTTCTGGATATTTCGAGAACCAGGAGACATATCCGATTTTTGTAAAAGGATATAAGTTGAGCGTGAAATTCTGCCCATTTTTGCCTATTTAACCGAATCCCTAGGTCTAAAACTGTAGAAGTTACCCATATACGGGTTGAGAAAATGGCCACCCTGTATACCAAGATAATTTAAACTATTTCTAATTTTCCTTTTGAGTTTTTTGATGAGGTAATATCAAAAAGTTTTCACAAAGGGTTTAAAAATGAAACCGTTGTTACTCCTAAACCAAAAATTTTAAATTATAATATTTTTTAAGCCTTATTTAGTTTAATTAATTTTATGCTTCCTACTCTAAAGATTTACTATAAACCAAATTCATTTTCCTAAAATTTGCGAGTTTTACGACCAAATATTCAAACTTAGAAGACTTAATACAACTTTTCCATAAATTTCTTAATGTTTGTTGTTAGTTTTATTAGGGCATCAATTTTATATTACTTCGAAATTAAATTTATACTTTAAATTTAATAAACTTATGTAATAAAATAACATTTCCAACCAAAAACAACAATAAATGCATTATTATTATAATTATTAATAACATTTAAAACACTTAAAAGCCAAATTAATAAATCTGTCATCATTTCTTGTCATATTATAAATGTTATAAAAAGGTTAAAATATTTTTCAATAAAAAAGTTTGTAATTGTGGGTGAGATGAAAGAAACGAAAGTCGTTATCTAAAATAACTTCTTAAATGAAGTTCTATGCTATTTAGAAAGTAATATTTCAGAAGTGTGAGCTTAAATTAGAAATACCCATATAATCATCATTAAATGTCTTAAAATTAAAAAGGAATATTATTATGAACCTTTAGGTTGTGTTAAAGTTAGGTTTAAATTGATTAAATTTGGTTTAGCCATGTTTTGTTTGATAAGGAATCCAACAGAAGCAATATAATAAATAAAAACGTAAATAATTGTCAGTGACCAATTTGATTCGATTTATTTATTGAATAGTTTTCATTATTTTCAAAACTTTTATTGCTTTTAGCATTTCTTTTTTTTTTTTTTTTTAAATATAAAATAAATTTTATAAATTGTGTTTAAAATATTCAAAATTGTTATTTCAAAGTGTATTCCTGTATGGAAACTAAAAATTTTACGAGCTTTAGAAAAAAATGTTAAAGAGCCGGAAGAAAATAAAGTTTATTTTTCCAAGGAATTCCCTAAAACCACCTGGAAAGTGCAATACCCTGTACATTTTTTAGGTTTTACATAATTTTATTTTTTCTCAGAAATGTTTAGTTTGTTTTTGTATTAAATCAATTTTTTTTTTTCAAAAAATAAAAAAGATCTATAAATAAATTCAAATATTTTCAAAACTATAAACTTTTATTGGAAACTCATAAATTCATTGAAATCATTAAAAAGTTTTGAAAACATAAAATAGTTTTTTGTTGATTTATTTGATCATTACAATATTAATACACTTTAGAGAGTTTAGACATTATAATTCTTTTAAAGGTTACAGAAAAACACCGGCAATTGAATCACATAAATAACATCAAGAATTAAATTAGTTGAAAAAAGGGTTTAAATAAATTATTATAAAAAAATAAAGGACAAGGACATTTCTTTGTTTCATTACGATGTGCGCCCCGGAATGAATAATTCAAAGGTTGAAATTTTTGCATGTCCGTTTTTCATGTTAATTTAATGGCAGCAACCTTTCGGCGAGTTTGTCTTATTCTATTGTACAGTAGTTGTATCTGATATACACAGAGTATGGAAAATGCAGACAAAGGACGACTGCCGAGCTTATTTAATACCCCTCAAACGGTTTTTCTTGTGGAAAAGTCAAAGGTCAATGACTACAACTTTTAGCAACAAATTTAATTAACATTTTCTCTTTGTTCATTTTTCTTTTTTTTTTTGTCCAACATATGTTTCGCTTATTTTATTATTATTATTATTTAATGAAGACCGTTTTTTGCTAAGCGTGATTAATGGCTTTCTTCAAGATATAAAATATGAAGGTTCTTATATATTAAGTCTTTGTTCAGGTTTAGTTATTAAGAATGGGGATTTCAGCAGTCTTGGCGTTTTTATTGTTTTGGTCATTAACCCTTTTTATTACTGCTTTTCAATTATATGAAGAACTGAAGGTTGATGGCTAATTTATAAATTTATTATTATTATTTCTTATTATTATTATTATTAAAAAGATCCTCTTGAATTATTTTATTTGCAATTTTTTTGTTTCCATTTAAAATAAATTGTTTTTTTTTTTTCATTAAAATTATATAAAATTGTAAATAGAAATTTATTATACTTTTCTTATAAAATAAAATAAAATAAAAGCAAAGAAAAAGAACAAATTTAATTAAAAACTATACAGGGTGATTTATTGAACTCGTCTGGAAAAATATTTTTAACATCTAAGTTAGTAAAATTTAAAATTTTCAAATTTTTTTATCCTTGAGATGAGTTGACAATTAGATGGTTGCATTTCCGGTTATAATGGATTTGGTTTTCTACTTCAATAATTTAAATGACTACATTTTTAAATTATTTGTAGTTACTGTTAAATAGACCATAAAATAAATTCAATTTTGGTGCTATTTTTCATTTTATACCTTAATAACTTTTAGAGATATTATTTATTTTAATTTGTAGATTGAAAATTTTTGGGACATCTTTCTATGGTTGTAACTTTCAACACAATAAACTAGTATTAATAATTTTTGCCGAGATTGAAGTGGAAGAGTACTGAAATCTATTAAAACTATTAAATTGCCAAAATATTATTTTATAATATTTAAAATAATTTGTTAAAAATACGAATTTATAATTAGAAGACATCATTTTTTCTAGTTGAATGTTTCATTTTCTATTTTGTCAATCGATAGATGACAAAAAAAAAACTACTATACAATAGTTTTCCGCACTATTTCTCTATAATTTGGGCAAAAATAATTAATATTGATCATTACAACTTTAGAAAGATCTGACAAACTTTTTTTTTTCATTTTGAGAGTAAAAAATTAATATCTAAAGCTATTAAGGTATGAAAATAAAAATGATACCAAAATTAATTTTACTTTTTAAACCTATTTAAAAATACAACTTTAACTTTTTAAATAAGTGAAAATTATTTTTACGTTTGGGTTCAATAAATCACCCTATGTATCAGTTTAATCGACAAACACTTTCTCACAATTAAAATCGATTCAATTTATAATTCCGAGCTTTTATTTAATCAATGGCAATTATGTATGTATTAATCGACACTATATATTATTTTTAGAATTTCTTCCGAGAACCAATAATAATTGAATAAAAATAATAGGTTTTCTAATGAAAATTTAAGCGAATTCGCGGCGTATTAATCGACCGTCCTTCCCGTGAGAAAACGTTGAAAATGAAAGCTTGACAAAATGATAAATTCGTCTGCTTCATTTGGAGTTTAGTGTTTACCCTGAAACGCAACTTTTGTTAATTTAGTAAACTTATAAATATTTGTTTCACCGTAAATCTGAATGCCATTAAGAATTTATTAAATTGCACGGAGACTTCGGATGTTTGCTCTCTGAATTTATTGTCTCTTTAAACAGAATTTTCGGCGGCTGATGGTTTACGCTTACGCTTTTTCACTTCTATTTGTAACATATGGCTTTTAAGGATATACTCGTTGGTACTACGATATAAACGGAGTTCATCGGATATACGGAAATAAGTGGCGTGTATCGTTGAAGCGAACCAGCGAACGAGCGAACAAGCGTATGCGTATTTTTGGGGGTCGGAGTTCAAAGACCGTGTAAAGATGCGTGATTTGCGTGAGGAATCACTCTCGGGGGCGGCATTAAACATGTAGCGAGTACTTAAAACGGTAAATGTTGGTAAAGTACGTTGCTGTGTACGCGCGGATTTTTTCCTGTCTTTACTTTTTATGCTTTTGTCGATATATACCCGTAGCTATTAAATTATATTTTAACTCCTTTTTCAAGATTGTGGAGAAACAAAGTTCATTTAGCTGTTATTATTCATTATTATTTCTACGAATGATATGTGTTTTTTTAATACTTCGAATAAATAACATGATTCAGAAAATTCAAGAAAAAAAAAAGTAGTATATTTATGCCATAAATTTAAAAATATTGATTTTTATTCGATATTAATTAATTTTTATGTTTTTTTTTTCTAATTTTTCTAATTTTTTTTTTTTTTTTTTTTTTTAACTTCAATTTTCAATTCATGGTATTCCAACTAAATAAATAATTTTTACAAATGAATTACATTAAACAAAAGTAATAGAACTAGAGAGTTTTCCAAACTGCAGTGCAACCTCGACATTCAATGCGATCAATTAATTCGTTTTTGAAACATTGCTTTATTTTAATTCTGAAATGCTGAGGTGATTAAGAACTTGCAAATACTTGTTCTTAAATAATTGGAATTAAAATAATTAAACTTTAATTGCGTTGAAAACTTTGAAATATAGTCGAAAAGCTTTATAGAATTGAAAAAATAAAGTTTGTCATCTACTTCTATCTTTTAAATGATAATTCAATTTTTCGCCAAAAGCTCTCTATGCATGGTGATTGAATTAATTATAATATAATTTAATAATGATCTTAATTTTTTTTTTCCAAACTAACTGCAATTGAAAAGTCCGAAAAAAAAAAGATGAAATTAAAAACTTAATTAAATTAATCTTCGGTTGAAATTCATTAGTTATTAGTACCTACATTTTTCGATTTGGAATTGATTTCATCATTTATTTCTAAATTCTGAATATACACATAAGTATAGATACCATAGAAAAAGAGAATATCAATTCTCTTTTTTTTTTAGTAAATATCAACTTGCTAGGGGAATAGAGTCAATGATTATGATTAAAATAAATTTAATTGTCTTGTTTTGTTTTTGTGAGATTTTTTGATAATGTCGTTTCTTATTGATGTTTCCAGTGAATACAGAAATTGGTTAAATATATCGATATTATAAATAATTAGTCTCTCTATCTCCAAATGTAGTACACATTTTTTGGAAAAAAAATTTGATTAGGGGAGAAAAACTTTAAATTTTTAATTAATTTACAACTTAAAAATAATAAAATGAAAGCTTTTAATTAAACACTACATATAAAAATAATTCTGATTTGATTTTAATTTGTTTCCTAATATTGTTTTTCTAAGTGAAAAACTGACCAACGCCTTCACCTTCGATTGCTAAGATTTTTAGCCTTTCACAACATTATTTTCATAATTATTAGTTAAAAAAATGGATATTGTTGGGCATTTTGATGCATTAATAATTGAATAAAATAAAAAAAGGGCCTATAATATTACCGTTCTTCCTCTATCTCAAATTATAGTAACAAGTTCTTTAAAACCTTTTTGTTACCGTTGATAAATAAACTTAACGGGTTTTAATCATTCCAACTTGAAAAACAATGCTTTGTAAATTATAATTAAGTAGTAATCTGAGCTTAAAACAAATCTTTTTATGAGAATTGTTTCTAATAATTAGTTAATAAAGAGCAAAAAAAACATTAAATGAAAGTCATATCCGTTAAGAAGAAACTATGGGAATAAGAATAAATCAAATTGGTGGATAATTCGTGAGAAAAGATAACAAACCAAGAAACTTGTGACCAACGCAACTAAATTTAACAGTTCTTATTTCTTTAAATTTGTTTTAGTTGTTTAAAGAAGGAAAATAAACTAAACCGCGGGGCTATTAAAGAAGTTGCAACCAAAACTAATTTTGAGTCAACTTTGTACTTGTAATATAGCAATACAATAAGAAATTGGGAACATTTTTTTTATGTTAAAATTTTTATTTATATATATATATGTGTTTTTAAAGCTAATTTCAGTCAACATTAATAATCTATTAATTTTTACAATTTCGGCTTTAAATTTAACAAAAAAAATTGGTTTTGGAAAGAATTTTTATACTGCGATTAAAAAAGAAATTTGTAAATGAAGTTTAAGAAAGGTTTTAAAACACGCTATGTATCTGTTTATTCTTCTGGCAAACAGATAAAGTAGTCATAAAATTTTACTATTTTAGATTAGCAACTAAATTCCATTGTTTCTATGCCTATTGTTAATCTTGAATTCTGTGGGATTGTGTGGAGACGCCGGCTTATAATAAGCTGAAATATCTGAACTTATTATACCATTCTTAAGTCAATATTCAATTTCCACCTCAATAAAAAATTGTGTTCACAACTCCAAAGCTATCTAAATATCTTTTGGAACAATTTAATTTATTTGTTATATTATTACCAAACTTTATCTAAAAAAAATCAAAGAATAAAATTATTATTCCTTATACTACGAGTATTATTATATAAAAAAATTTATGTAAATGAAACTTAGCAAAATATTTATTAAAAGTTTTAAAAGACTTTAATAATTTTTGTTTGTTTTTGTTACTAAATTATAAACAATTTAATTAAAAAAATAGAAATTGAAGAAAATTCTTTAAACCAATTAAAGAGCAATAAAATCGATTTGGTAAGATGAAATGATAGAATAGCGTTACAAACAGCAATAAATTGTAAACTCCATAGTTGAAACATCATTAATAAAATTGTTTCAATGTTGCAATTCCAAATAACTTTAATAATTATTATTTCCAGAAATTAAGTAGTTCACAAAATATAAAATCGATTTCGTAAATACACAATAAACCTACTTTCTTCAACAACAAAAATCCAATTTAGATTTGTTAATAACAATATAACATACAGCTTCAAAGATATAATATATAAAAAAAATAATAGATCCGAATTACTCATTAAATTCGTGAAATGCAAATGAAATAATTTACAGTGCAATTAATTAGTCATTAGGAAAGAAAAGAGGTCGTCCCATTTTGAAAGTGTGCGATGTTCATAAGGCGCGACGCAAAAATGCGAAACGTCGGTGGTAATAATAATCACAGACCGGGGTTACCGGCTCTGGTGTGTGTGAATAATAATGTGTAAAAAGTTACTCACGTGGAAATCAATAAATGAAATGAAAGAGCAGTGTACGAACAAAAGGATTAATGTAAAAATAGGGTCGAACTTTTCGTGTTAATGTATTTCACCTACTTTGTAAGCTCTCAACCAACATGTTCGACGCGAAATACTTTTTGCATTTTCAACGGATTACAAAAAAAACATACAAACAAAAAAACAAAAACAAAAAACAAATGTAACTTAAAAAAAAATCACATTTATTTTTTAATTTTTATGTAGCATAATAATAAAAACTTATTGTTAAATTAATTTTTAATATTAAAAAGGTACCTTGCATGGCTTTCTCGCCCATGGTAATCACATTATCGGTGGCTTCTTTCGCATTGTCCATCAGATTCTTGCCGCCCTCGACAAGTGGATTACTGCTAGCGCACCCCATCGCGACTCACTCGCTACTGACCAGCGGCAGTGGTCACTACCACCGCGTACCACCGACTATCAGCCCCGTTCCATCTATAATATGGCACCTGTGTGTTTTATTGTGTATTGTGTGTACAGTACATGTTTAGTGTGCTGACCTATTCTCAATATTGGCCGTGTTCTTCGCTGCTTTGGCCACTCGCATAGCTATTGCTGCTAGCCATTGCTATACCATAGCAGTCGGCACAGAAGGCCTGCTTTTTCATTCACACGACGGCCGATATTTTCCGTCTTCCAATGTAAAGTTCGAGACACGCAAAGCTCCGAAAGCTTTCTCATAAACACCTGTGCTCTGCCTTCCGAGCGCTACTCTTTTATTCCGCTTCTGTTTATTTGTTTTTCCTCAAGTAAAACTGAGCCGTAAGAGGGTACTTACTTTATGCGGAGATATTATTAAATGTCTTCGTTTCTTTTCTTTGTTTCTTGCTTGCTACTTATGTTGGAATTTTAGTTTTTAGTGTTTTTACTCTTTTTGTTTTTCTTTTTAACTGTGTAGTTATTTTAATTCGGTTTGTTTGTAGTATGTTGAAGTAACCATATGGGTCTTTTGTTTTAATATTTGCAAAAATTTATGGCTCAAGTTGAAATGATTTCTTTGTTTGTAGTTGGAAAAAAAGTTGATTTACATGCGTCACGCTTCCATATTTTTACTGGATTTTTCATATTTTCATGAAGTAAAATATGTTGCTCTCGGTAAAATGAATTTATTTTTTGTTATGTTAGGGGTTATGATTTTTTTTTTTTTTTTAATGAAAAACAAAACTTAAAATGTTTTTCTATTTATTAGTTTTTCTATTGATTATTTATATATTTGCTGCGCTTTTTATTTATTATTTTCTTCTTTTATTTTATTTATTATTTACTTTTTTACTTTTTTAATCTTAGTTATAAAATAAAATTTTTCAATATAGTAAATTTAGTTGAATTTTAACATAAATAAATTTATTTCTAAGAAAATTTCCTTGTTAATTACTTTTTTTTCAATTGCGAATTCTTTTAGATTAATACTAATTAAAACAATGTATTCCTATTTAGGTTCTAAAAAAATATTCAAAAAAAATTAAATTAAAAATATTTTTATTTTAGGAGTAGTTTTGAATTTTTATTTTTAAACTATTAAACAAATTGAAAATTTTATTAATAAATGAAATATGAAGATTCGGAAATTAACAGATAACCATAAACTAAGTGAAAAAAGTAGAGTCTAAATGTAGTGGGGCTGTACAAATGCACAAATAAGATTGTGAAAAAACTAATTTTATTTTTTCTTCAGAGTCATGTCAGTATCTATGAAGACTACATTCTAAAATTATTTTCAATTATATAAGCAAATCTGTTTTCAAAATAAAACATTTTTTTATATTTCTAATTATTATTTTTTTATTTTTAATAAGACGTCTATTAAATTAAAAAAGCTTAACACCTAAAAAGTAAAAATATATTTTACAGTTCTTTTGCAATAATCAAATCAATGTCTAAATCGTGCAATTTTAAAATAATTTTTATAATAATCATGGTTGAAACTGATAGTTATTCAAACTTTTTACGAGTTGATAGAATTTTATCAAAGTTTTAAATACTTTTTTTTTTTTTCATCAATCATTACAACTCATATTTTATAAGCACCATAAATATATTGTTTTATATATTTCGATTCTAGAATAAATGACGTGTCTAATTATAAGAGTATGCAAAGTTAATTAAATTTCATATGAAAGTTTTTGTGCAACAAAAGTTTTAATTACAGTCAATTTAATTGCTCGATTATTAACTATTAGTTCATAATTTTCTAAAAATTGTTATTATGGAATTGTTCTGTGTCCACCAAGAATTTTTTTTATTATTCAAGGTACATCAGTATTAAGTGACCTCGAAGTGAAACTTAATATTTAAAAAACAATTTTAAATTAGATACAGAATAAGTTGATTTTCGGTGTTTTGATCGATCATTTTAAAATTTTATGATTCAATTTTTCTATATTTTCCATTGCTTATTGTGAGCAACTACTTTTTTTATATTTTACATCTAAAATTATTTTACATTTAAAATACTGATTGATTTTTTAGAAGCTCTATTAACTACTATTCATTCTGTTTAAAAATTAATTAATTAATATATATAAGTTTCTAATTATTTTTTTTTTAATATTATTAAAACAATTTATATTTAAATGTAATTTTTGAATTGATTTTTTTAGATTTTTTTCTATTTATTTTTATTTTATTTTTATTTTTGTTAAGAAAAATAAATAAAAATTTATTAGTATATCAAGTAACTTGAAATTGCTGTGTTTGCCGGCGCTTTCACATTAGATAGACAATCAAATTCACTGTATTTTAATTATTTATTTTTTATTTTTTTTTAATTAAATTTTATATATGATTCAAATTACATTAATAAAAGTTTATTTTTCACTTTATGGAATATCCTCGAACGTGAAAAGTGAAAATGTTACAGTTGCAGCAACCGCAAAGGAATTTATGAATAAATTCCATTACTTTCCAAGTGTCAAGGAGCCTCCTCTTTAATTAATCCATTTCCAAACAACCTCCGCAATAGTCTGTGTGTACTTTGATACGCCATCAGGTAATTATTCGACGGCACTTTTTCGAAGGCAATTAATACGAACGTTTCGTCCTTGGCTAAATAAACTCGCGCCACCCTTTATGTGAGTTGTGAGCACATAAATGCTTCGTGGAAAAAATTCAGCAGCGCAACAGCTGTAATAAAACAAAAACAGTGAATTGTTATATTTTTAGGAAAAAACTACTTTTTATTCGACATGAATATTTCATGGCTCTTAATTTTACTTAATCAATAAATCTTCTTTTAACAACATTGTTTCGCTGTCTACTATCGTAAATCCCATTCGGGAACTTAAAAATAGAATCATTTTTGCATAAAATGCTTTCGCAAAAGCAGTTTTGTGTTTATTTTCGTACCCGTGGAAATTTGCGTTTGCTGGTATTTTTATATGTGGTTCGTGTAAAATTGAAAATTAGGATTTCCTTTGTTCGGGCGGTGGGGCGGCTCGCTGAAATGAAAAGTACGTCTGAATAATTGAAGAACGCGAACGAATATTGACCTTCGAAAACTTTAAGCATGAATACTTGATGGGAAACTTGACACCCTTATTATATTGGTTTCACTTTTGTACAAGTGGCAGTATCGGTTATTATTTATACATTATTTTTCGTGTCTGATTTCTGGCTTCTAATGTTCTTTTTTGGGAAAATCAATAGAACAAAATGTTGGAAATTGTTCTTTTTTGCTTAACTTTTTGTCCACTTGTTATATTTTGTTCATTTTTACGTTAATTATTTAAGGAATATTTAATGTTCCAATGGATAATATTACAATTGTATCATATTTTTATTTTGGTCAAATTTTCGGGATTTACAGGATAATACAAATCGTTTTTTTTTATTAATTTAATTTTACTGTGAGTACTGCAGTTACCAGTTATATCTGCGAATAAAATTTAAATTAAAATTTTTATTTTAATAAAGAAATTGTGCTTATTTAGGTCACAGTTGTAACTGTAACAGATATGTATTTCTGAATATTTTACGAATTTACAATGTCAATTTTATTAGAATTTAATTCATGGAAATTTTGAGGAGAAAATCCATTTGTTATTTTTATAAGTCTGGAAATATAATTTTAACCTTACAGAAACATTTTCTTCAATTTTAATCTCCTTATATAAAAAAGAATGCTCTTGGTCCTCTCACGTTGTGGCTAAACTTTTTTTAGATTATTAAGTTATGTACCAATTGAATTTGAATTAATTTTAAGATAGTTTTCACTTTTATCTGTAAGGATATGAAAGTTATGTTGATACTAATGACTTAAAAAGTTAAGTCGTTACTTAGAGTCTTCAAAATTTTAAGTTGTCACTTAATAGAAAAAGTAATTCGCTTATTTGATATTGAAATTCGTAAAATTCATTATTCAAAAAGTCTAAGTTCAGTTTTATTAATTAATAGTTACTAAATTTTTTATTAAATTAATTAACATTTGTTTTTGAGTTTATAAATTCATTTCAGTAAAACGTTAAACGTTAAGTAAAAGTGCTAATGTTTATCAACAACGATCATTACATTAATTTTGACGAGTCACCTTTCAGAGTCTTACAGAGGTATTTCAGGAACATCCTCGTGTTACTACTCAACCTTACTCTAGGTAAGAAATTGATTTTTTTGACTTAATCAAAATAAAAAAAGAATCTGAAACCGTTTCCTATTTAATCTATTCATAAAATCAAACATTACTGATCTTGCAATTAATAGTTTTTGAAGCATTTGGCGTTCCTTTATTTGAATTAAAAAAAAATATTTATACACCGGATATTATTTTTTTTTTTTTTTTTTTTTTGTAGATATTAAGCTGACTTTCTGATTTAATTCACACTCATCTCTCACAACTACCTGGTACTACTTAATTATGATTTCACTTACAATATTGCCTTATTGGTTTTTATTGCCCATTAATTATTATTTTGAAACATTAACTTCTGATGTGGATTCTCAACGTAGTTTTTGCGAATTCCCCTGGTTTGCATCAAGTTTTTAATTAGGAGAGTGCAACATCATTAGCGTAATTTCTTTAACATACATAAAACGAATCGATATTTGTTTCTAAATCAGTAAAGGAAATGCATTAATTATCCAAATAGGTTTTGCCCCTTTCGCATCTGATGAAATAATATTCAAAGGCGTGTAAATTTCTGTTTTATGTGGTTGTTTTCTGTTCTTGAAAGAGAAGCTGTGTAGAAAACAAATCAAGGAAATTTTAAATTTTCAGTAAGGTTTAGATCCTTAGATGATTTAGTGATAACATATTCAAAGAAAAGTAGAATTTTTCTGATGGGAAATCTGATGGAAATTGATTTAAAATCACTTATAAATCGCTTATTTGCTCAATGATTTTTGAATAACCACATAGCAACCAAATTCAATGATCTGGTAGGAACCAACTTTTACTTCAGACGTAACAAATATTAATATTGAAATAGTGTTGTATGATATCTTAATTTAAACTACAATTTTTGTACTACCTTAACTCCTTTTCCGAACATCTAGGAGAAGTTGGCGACCAACAGAAAAGCAGAAAAGTGGAAAATCAGAAAAATTCCATTTAAATTTCCGAACAAGATGAAATTATCTCAGGAAAATGTTGAAGAAAAACATATTTTCAAGAAGAAGCCCTAATATTTTTAATGAAATCTGAACTCCTTGTATGAAAAACATAATCCCGTAAGTACCAAATTTTTCCAGCAAATATTTTCAGCCATAGGAAGCAAAAGTTAATTTAAAAAGAAACCTGATGAAGAAAAATTAATTTCCTGAGTCTAATTCAAACCAATTTTTTGTTGGTCGGTACATTTTTAATTACAAGTATTTTCAATTGAAGCTTTTTAGGTTGTTGAAATCTTCAAAAAGAATTAATGAAATAAAATATGAAAAGTATTTTCCCAATTTTAACAAAAATTTTTATTTTTTATTTTTTTCTACGACTTTAAAATATCGAACAGATTATTCTAATTATTATTTCTAATATTGTTATTAATTAATTTATTTATTGTTATTTATAAATTTAACAAATAAAAAAATATCTGGAATAAGAATTTAAATAAACAAATGAAACGACTTGAATTCAAAAAACAACCACTTTTTATTCTAATAAATCTCCTTATTACAATTTAACATCGTTATTATGGATAATTATCATCATCATCATCATTATTATTTTTATTTTTATTATTATTATTATTATTGTGTCGTACACAAAGTTATTAGTACAATTGCATTGGTGATTGCGCTAAGTTGTCAACACTTATTCAACTAATTAGGCATTCCATCTAATTGCTATCGATATTTCAATTATTATTTTGTTGTATTGGGGGAGAGACACAGATCGGGGAGGTGCACGAACACTCGCATAGCTTTAGACTTTCTGGAATGGCTGCGGAGGGTACTTGGCATGCGTGTGCGTAATGTCGGTGTCCGAACTGGAAGGGACGCCGGGCGTCGGCTCCTCGATGGACACCTGCTGTGGCGACAGGTGATGATGATGGTGATGGCACTTGTTGTGGTGGCACGCAGCGCCGGTGAGACGCGAGTCGGAGCTGATGGCTCTCTCGAGACGTCCTCTGTGATGATGGCAATCGCGTCGTTTTGTACGAGCCCTGTGGGTGCAATCCGACGCGTTCGAACTTCTTCTGCGCCCGCAGAACGTCGAAGACGGCGACAGTGCCGGACTACCTGTAACGTCTACAGTAATCAGTAAACAGAGTAAACATTCAATGCTTGTTCTATTTTCACATTGCAAATTAGTTTCCAAGTTATATTGTATTAAGGCATCATAATTAAGCAAAATTATTACTGTGATGGGTTTCTAACCCGGCGGCTTCACATTTGCATTTATATACTGTGTGTGCCAAATGAGAGTATACATAGGGATTTTACATGTACTTTTTTTACACGTATTTCCCTATGTATACTATCAAATGGCGCAAAGTCAATTGCATGGGAA
>JASKGO010005531.1:0-41717 GCA_030556065.1 Holobus sp. GC000080
ACGGCCTTGGTAGTGCAAAAAGTGTCCGCAACATGGCCATTTTTTATGCACGTAAAAGTACATAAGCCCATTCTTGTTTGGATCACAGCAATTGCATCCGTCGCGGTTTTACGCTTATATACAATAAGATTTCTATGGGATTACCACACTGGATTATTGAAGTAATTCAGATCAATACAACATTATCAAAAGCACTTAGCTTATGAAGCAATTTTACTGATAATTCTTGAAAACCTCTTGAGTTCAATGTGAATTTATAAGACGCTGATATTTTTCGGAGAGCTTTTCAGACTTCATTTGTTTCTGACTTCTTGTTCATGTGGTTGTCTAAACTATTAAGTAACTTTCCAGGAAAACAATTGAAAAATTAATAGAAAATTAAAAAGAAAATGCTGTTTTTAAAAAGATATCAATAAATTATTAATAGAAAAATTCTAGTGCTTTAGTTAATTTAAAAAATAACAATTTAAACAAGTGCTACTCATGTGGTTGCCATAACAGACAACTGAACCTATAACACTCAGTGCTCATCACAGAAATCAATAAAATTATGTATTTATTTCGGAAAAAAATATTATCTTAATAACTAGTTTTTAATTTGTATTAGTTCAATTAAGTGCGAGCATAATTAAAATGGATTCTCAGCCTCAAAGATTTGTACAAGACTGGCTTATTGTGGAAACTTTAGGAGAAGGAGCTTTTGGAGAGTAAGTTTGAAAACTGCAAGAAAAAAAATGAAATTAAAGTAATTATTAATTGCAGAGTGAAGCTTTTGGTTCATGAGAAAACTAATGAATCCATAGCCATGAAAATAATCAACAAGCCTGAGAATGAAGAGTCCAAAATTGCAATTTACAAAGAGGAACGATTACATCGACTTCTAAAGCATCCAAACATTATTCATTTGCTAGGAAAAAGAGAAGAAGAGAATCAAATGTATTTGTTCTTGGAGTATGCCCAAGGAGGAGAGCTTTTTGATAGAATAGGTCTGTATTTGATTCCTTAAAAACATTAAAACTGAGCAAAATCTATTAATTTCAATATAAAATTTCAAAAAAATTCAGAACCTGATGTTGGAATGCATTCTTCTGATGCCCAAAGGTACATGAAACAACTGCTGGAAGGCATTTCATATTTGCATACCAAAGGAATAGCCCATCGTGATATAAAACCGGAGAATTTATTACTAGATGAAAATCAAAATTTGAAAATTAGCGATTTTGGAATGGCCACAATTTTCCGGATGAAAGGCAGGGAACGTTTGCTTGACAAAAGGTGAGAATTGATTTTTCTATGTAAGCGGCAACTCTCCTTTACAAAAGCGCAAGTTGTTTTCTTTCTTTTTGAACAAATCGAGCATCACTCGGCCCATATCGCTGGGTGTTTCCACAACGGCTATGCCTTCTTTGCGTAAGGCTTTGATTTTTGCGGGGGCTCCTCCGGTTCCTCCGGAAATTATAGCACCGGCGTGTCCCATGCGACGACCCGGAGGTGCTGAAAGTCCTGCGACGAAAGCCACGACCGGTTTCGCACAAACTCCATGGTTGTTTTCTCTTAGAAATAAGGCCGCTTCTTCTTCTGCTTGGCCTCCGATTTCGCCAATTATTATTATTCCTAAAAATTGAAATTTTTGGTAAATTTTCGAAAAAAAATTTACTGAAAAAATTAAAAAAAAAAAAAGATTAAACCTTCAGTTCGTTCGCACATCAGAGCAAATTTAATGCCATCAATGAAAGTGGTTCCATGGAAAGGATCTCCGCCAATGCCAATTACAAAGGATTGGCCTTGTCCTGTTGAAGTAGTCTGGAGAACCGCTTCATAAGTGAGTGTTCCAGACCTGGAAATAACGGCTATGCAGCCTTGTTTATGGACCATTCCGGGCATTATTCCAATTTTGCAACGTTCCGGAGCAATAATTCCTGTAAAAAATTGCAAATTAGTCTTTATTTTTGCTTTTTTCAATGATTTCCCATTAAGTACATTCATTTTTAATTAATTTTCTATTAAAAAAATAATTTTAAATTAATTTTCAACAAAAAAGTAAAAAGAAAAAAATTACCAGGACAATTAGGGCCTAATAATCTTGACTTTTCTTGCGTTCGAAGCATTTGCTGGATTCGTACCATATCATGTTGCGGAATGCCTTCAGTAATCGCCACAATTAAACTCACTTCGGCTTCGATGGCCTCTTCAATGGCCTTCGCTGCAAATTGTGGCGGCACAAAAATTCCAGTTGCATTTGCTTGCGTCTCCTCCACAGCTTCGCAAACTGTGCCAAAAACTGGTAGATCTAAATGCGTTTCGCCAGCTTTTTTTGGCGAAACACCGCCGACGATTTTCGTGCCGTATTTTATAGCTACTTCGCTGTGAAAAGTGCCTTCTTTTCCTGTAAATCCTTGCACTATTACTTTCGTGTCTTTTCCAATTGCTAAATTTTTTATAGTTTTCTCGTAATCTGCGTAGGAGCGCTTTAGAATTTTGGAGGCTTTTCGAAAACTTGTTAGGAGAAATTTCCTGTTTGCCGTGTTCATTTTATTTACTAAAATTCCTTTTGTTTTTTAAATTATTCGGGTGGAAAACTTTGGGAAAGTTGTGAAAAATGTTAATTATTATTAATTAAGAATTGCTTTTTCTGTGACATTTTTACTGCAATTTTCAGTCATTGAAATTGTCATTTTTAACGGTCGTCCTTTGTTTTTTGATTTAATGTGGATTTAATAAACTTAAAAATTTGTTATTTTTAGATGCGGCACCCTTCCCTATGTGGCACCGGAAATTCTAAAAGGGCCTTATCGTGCAGAACCAGCTGATTTGTGGTCTTGTGGAATTGTTCTTGTGGCAATGTTAACAGGGGGTAAGTTTTGGTACAATTTTATTTGCTTTGTTTTATTAAAAAAGTAGTAAAATTAAATTAAATTAAATTAATTATTAGAGAAGAAATAAAAATAAAATAAAATAAAGAAACGAATTTTTGCATTGGCAGCTTTACCCTGGAATTTGCCCAGCGATGATGATATAGATTACCAAAAATGGTTGGAAAATAGTAGCATTACAGATTCGCCGTGGAATAAATTAAGCACTTTAGCCTTCAGTTTAATTAAAAAACTGCTAAACCCCAAACCAAACCTGCGATTAACTCTGTCCCAAATAAAAAAACATCCCTGGATGAATTTAGAATTTACACGAAAAGGTATTTTTATCTATTTATATAATATTTTAAACAAATTTCAAATAAAAATTATCTTCCAATTGTTTGATTACAAAAAAAACAAAAATAGGAAAAAGTAACTGTGAGTTTTACTTTGGTCAATTTAGCTTTAATGATGCATTTGATTTCATAAAGCTAGATTACCAAAGCAAAAAGTACAGAACGATCATCATTTCTATTTTTTATAGAATAAAAATAATTTTTAATACTTTTTTTTAAATTGAAATGTTAATTTTTATTATTAGTTGATGAAGTGGACAGTAGCGATGAACCAGCAGCTAAAAGAATAGCTTACAGTACTGACAACGCAAATCCAAATGAAGAATTACAAGCTCCACTAACGCAACCCTTACCAAGGATTGGAGAAATCGAAGGGTCGTCTTTGTCTTCATTGTTAGCGGGCAATAAAGAATTCTTATGTTTCTCGCAGCCTGTCCAAAATGAAGATATGTTTATCAGTACTGAAAGTACTTTGACTCAGTACAGTCAACTCAGTCAGGTAGTTAATTATTGCTTTTGGTTAAATAATTCCTTTTCCACTTACCATTTTAACTTAATTTTAATTTATATCTTAAATTTTTACTTTTTAGGGTGTCTTTACTAAAATGGTAAAAAGAATGACTCGCTTTGAAGTGAATACTTCATATGAAAAAGCTGTTTCCTGGTTGTGTAAAACGCTGGATAATTTACAATATTGTTGGTCCAGTGATCCATCAGGCATTGTAAGTATTTAAAAATTTAATTTAATTATTTCAACATTTGTTTTTTCTCATTTGTATTTTTTCTCATTTTGTATTTAAGGTGACTGTTACACTGGTGGACAGTTGCAATATGCCTCTAGTTGTTAAAGTCCGGATACTGAATAAGGAAACCAGCATTTTATTGGACTTCCGGTTATCCAAAGGCTGTGGTATCGAATTCAAGCGAAGATTTGTGAAAATCAAAAAAGATTTCCTTTGTGCCCTACCGGTAAAAGTGCCTACAGCTCTAAAAAGTGAGTAATTTTATTAAATTCGTTTTCCAAAAGTAATTATAAAAGGTAAAAACTAATTTTAAGAAGTTAATTGTTAATCATATATTTTTGTAAAACATTCCCTGCAAATAAGTAAATTTGTTACATTTTTAAATAATTCATTTATTATTTTTTTAATTCTAAAAATTATCTTTTCTGCATAGTTTACAGAGAAAGAAATATTACAAAATACATTTTTATTGTTTATTAATTTTTCATAAAGTAAAACATAGAATTATAAACTATAGTAAAGACATTTTTGAACATTTTTCATATTATTATTTTTTTAAGTAATTAAAGACAATTAGAAAATAATAAACATAAGGCTATAAAAGAAATAAAAAACTAAACTTTTGTATAATTTACTTGCGCGTCCTTTTGGACTTTCTTATCCCCTCATTGTCGCTTAAAGACACCTCACAGAGATCCTCCTCATGTCGCAATCTCCTTCTCGCCGGAGTTTTCAATACCGTCACCTTTGTCATCTTATTTGTCTTGACGACTTCGTAAGACTCTTCGACTTCAGCAGCCTTCTTTCGCGTTCTTGAAGGTTTCTCCGCAAAAACCGCTTCATCCTTTTCCTCTTCGCTGGTAGCCTTTTTGCTGGCAGCCACTCTGCCGCGCTTCTTAGTCGACCCTTCATTTTTTGAAGAATCCTCCATAATTTCCACAGTCTTTGCTCGACTTCTGGTTGTTTTTCCTTTAGGCATTGCCTTTTCTTCAGCATCTGCCGTCGATTTTGCCGGTTTCTTTTTGCCTTTAGCAGCAACAGGAGCCTTCTTTTCTTCTTTATCAGCAGTTTTCTTGGCTGCTTGACGTTTCGCACCATTCCTACCGACAGTTTGTTCTTCTTCGAAATCTTCGGAATCGCTTAAAACGATAACTTTATTTTCCAAACGCTCCGAACGCTTTGAAGGAGTCTCAACTTCGCTTTCAGCAAGTTTTGCCGGTTTCCTAGTTGCCCGCTTCGGCCTGGGCGTTTCGATTTCGGCTTCCTTACTTTGATCTTTCTGCGCGCTTCTTTTACCAGCAGAAGCTGTCTTTTCCTTAGCTGCAGCGGATTCCTTTTTGGTGCCTCTAGTCTTCTTTGGTGGTTCTTCTTCGAAAACTTCATCATTTTCAGTAGTGTCCTTTTTACTCGTGCTTTTTTTAGAAACCTTTTTAGACGTGTCGTTAGTTTCTTCAATTTCATCTGCTTTTTTATTGGCGCCACGTCTTGTTGTTCTTTTAGCAGGGGTTGTTGCTTTAGAAGTTGAATTATCAGATAATTTATTGGCACTGCTCTCTTCACTTTTACCATCATCTGTTTTCTTGGTTCGTTTAGCTCTTGTAGTTTTAGTCTCCTTAATGGGCTCTTCAACCACTTCTTCCTCTTTTTTATTAGAACGCTTTGCATTTCTTTTCGGTTTTGAAGCTTCTTTAGCTTCTTCAACATGTTCAGAAATTTTCTTAGCCCTAGAACCCCGTTTTCCAGCAACTTTCGGTTCTTCATCGACACTTTCTTTTTCATTATCATCATCATCATCATCATCAAGAATGACAATTTCATCAACTTTAGCAAGTTTTGCATTTCTTCTGGTCGTCCTGTTGGGAGTTTCTTCGACCGATGTTGAGCGCGTTCGCAGTGATCTTGTAGTACCCTTTCCAGCATCTTCTTCGACCGCTTTCGCTTTTTGCGGCTTCTTTCCAGATGATTTTGCTGTTGTTTCCACAGTTTTAGGCGATTCATCGGTACTTTTAGCATTTCTTCTTGACCGTTTCGCCTTCAGTTCCGTTACTATTGGAGTTTTGAATAAGTCATCAACTCCGGAAACATTTGACAAATCATTAGCGACTTTCTTGGCGTTTCGAGGTGTCTTAAACATTTCCTTGACCCCTGCTACATTTGATAAGTCGTTTTCTGGTTCTTTAGGAGGAGCAATTGGCGTTTGGAACATTTCCTTAACACCAGATACATCAGTTAAATCGTTTTCCGGTTCTTTTTGGTGTCCTCTTGGACTCTTCAAAAGTCTTTTAACACCTGCCACATTTGTCAGATCATTTTCAGGTTCTTTCTGTTCTTTTGGAGTACTCAGCAGTTTTTTAACGCCTGCAACATTACTCAAATCATTTCTGGGCCCTTTGTAGACTTTCGGAGTTTTCAATAATTTCTTCACACCTGCTACATTTGTTAAGTCGTTTTCCGGTTCCTTCTGAACTTTTGGAGTTTCCAAGAGATTTTTAACCCCTGCAACATTGCTCAAATCATTTCTGGGCCCTTTGTAGACTCTCGGAGTTTTCAAAAGTCCTTTAACACCTGCTACGTTTGTTAAATCATTTTCGGGTTCTTTCTGAGGACCAGCTGGAGTTTTCAATAACTTCTTAACTCCACGCACATCAGTTAAATCATTCTTGGGCCCCTTTTTAACTTTAGGAGTCTTCAAGAGCTCTTTAACTCCTGCGACATCAGTCAAATCATCTTTAGGAGCCTTTCTGGTCCTAGGAGTTTTTACGGATTCCTCAACAACGGATTTCTTCGTTGATTTTCTAGGACTCGTCAGCGATTCATCAACTCCGGAAATATCGGAGAAATCATTTTTGCGTTTTTTAATCGTTGCAGGAGTTTTAAAGAGTTCATCGACGCCCATTATTGAATCCACTAAATTATCGACAGCCTTTCTTTTAGCGGCTGGCGTCGAAGCCACCGGTTTCGAAGCAGGAGTTCCTTTCTTATTAGGCTTGGAAACTCTACTGGAATGTCTTGAGGACTTTTTACCATGTGGAGTGCCTTCTACAATACTCTCATTACCAATTGAAACCTTTGCAGTAGATTTATTGGCTGCCGATGACTTTCTTGAAGATTTCTTGCTCGGTTTGCTATCGTCAGTCACCTCATCATCGGATTCATCCAGAGTCAAGTCCAGGAAATCCTTAACGTGCGGTTGGGATTTTCGCGAAGATCTTCTAGTAGACTTGTCGGCAATTTTATCTCCAGTTGATGATTTATTATGGCGCCTTTTGGTCGACTTCCTTTTTGATCGGTTTGCATCTTCTGATTGCTCGGAATCCGTGCCAGAACTAATAATTTCATTAATTTCGCCCAAGGCAGAGTCTTCATTTTGCGCTTCTTCCACAGATTTCATAGCAGAAGTTGACTTTTTCGTTTCCTTTGATTTTCTTGTGGATTTGTTTGCGCGACTTTCATCCACTTCAGAATCTTCTTTCTGCAAATCTTCAGAAGCTTCCTTTGTTGATTTTCTGCTTGATTTTCTAGCAGATTTATTTGAGCGGCTTTCTTCCACTTCTGAATCTTCTTTTTGCAACTGTTCAGAAGCTTCCTTTGCTTCTTTTGTTGATTTGTTATGACGACTTTCTTCCAATACAGAATCATCTTCATTCTGCAACTCTTCTGAAGATTCCTTTACAGAAATCGATTTTTTGATAGATTTTCTAGCAGATCTGTTTGAACGACTTTCATCTAGAATCGAATCTTCTTTCAGCTGAAGGTCTTTTTCTTCTTCAGATGCTTCTATTGTCGATTTTCTGCTTGATTTCCTAGCAGATTTATTTGAGCGGCTTTCTTCCACTTCAGAATCTTCTTTTGGCAACTCTTCAGAAGCTTCCTTTGCTTCTTTTGTTGATTTTCTAGTTGATTTGTTATGATGACTTTCTTCCATTGCAGAATCATCTTTTTTCTGCAACTCTTCTGAAGATTCCTTTGCAGAAATCGATTTTTTCATTGATTTTCCATCAGATTTATCTGAACGACTTTCATCCAGAATCGAATCTTCTTTCAGCTGAAGGTCTTCTTCTTCTGCAGAGGCTTCTTTTGTCGATTTTCTGCTTGAATTCCTAGCAGATTTATTTACAGCCTTATCCTGTTGTTCTTCCACTTCATCATTGTCTGCAGAATTTTCAGTGGACAAACTATTATCTGGTGAATCTTCAACAATGTCTTCAACAAGACTTTTATCAAGTTTTTTAGACTTTTTACTAGACGTAACATTTTCTTCAACGTCTTCACTTGCAGTAGCTACAATTAATCTTTTTGTAGATTTCCTTGCCGACTTTTCATCTGATTCATCTTTTAAAGAAGTCTCCTGTGAAGGCAACGAATCATCATCGAACAACTGAAACGAATTATTGGAAGTTTCGGAAACCAAACTTTTCTCTTGGTCAGCATTTGCGCCAGATTCATAAAAATCAATTTTCTCCAAGATAATCGAAGCGTGTTTCTTTACATCATCACTCTTACTATCAGCCGCCTTCTTCTTTGTGACGCTTTTTTGCGGCGACAAACTAGCCGAGCGATTTTTCACAGAAACCTCCAAATCAATTTGAAACTCATCAGCGCCCGAATCGGTTTCTTGACACATTACCAAAGAATCCTCAGCCAAGACAGCCTTTTTAGGTGACAATCTCCAAGGACTATTTATATCTACAGACTTTTTTTCCTCCGCCGCATTAATGGCGCCAATAGTTTTACGTTTCGAATCCTGCTTTCCCTTAAGACGCAGAGGAAACGAATACTGGCGCAACGGTTTCTTAACGGCAAAGATTTCCTCTTCTTCGTCGTTGTTCAAATCATCGATTCCAGAAATGTTCAATCCGTGGCCTCCTTTAGCAGCTGGTGACGAGTCGGGAATACTTTCAGGAGTTTTTTCGGTTTCTTCAGTTGTTATAGGTTTTCCAATGGTAGTAGCAGTATCCAAAATATCTAATTTCGAAGAAGTCTGCGGAATATTTTCTTCATTTGCCTCAGTGTCTTCATTGATGTCCACCAAGGGAAGATCTTTTTGGGCAGATAAATATTCTGCGTCGGAATTTGTATTTGGTAAAGTGATATTGTTACTGATGTAGACAAACGAGGAAGTTTCAATACTTTTCAGAGTGGAATCGCTGAATTCATCAGCCAGACCAAAGTTTTCTTGGTTCAAATTCAAATTGTCCAGAGAAGACAAACGCCGGGAGAGTCTTTTCTGCAGTTTCGGTTCGGTTAAACTCTTCTGGTGTAAAATATTAGGCAGCGGACTTTCTTTTAGGATTTTTTGCGTCCTCTCCAGGCTTTCGTTCAAAGCAGTTAGCTCTTTCTCGTTGTTGAAATTAAAATCATCTTCACTGAATGATTTAATTTCCATATTGGACTGCAACAATTGTTTTTTATTTAATTTTTTTAAGGCGCTTTAAATAGGATGAGAAAAAATCTTTTAAAACTTCTAAATGATAGAAAAAAAAGACTTCTAAATAGGAAAAGAAAACTTTTAAAAATAAAAAGTGCTTTTACCTTCATTTCAGAGGTGTTACCATTTTGTGTAGACCCTTGAAGCTCTTCACAATGAGCAGATTTTGAAATATCATCATCTAAAAATAAAAACAATATTAAAACAAACAAAAAATAATTTAAAATAATCTCAGAAAAACATTAAAACTTAAGAAAACAAATAGAAAACTCACCGGAAACATCCACAAAGACATTGGAGTCATCGAGAGCAGACGTGTTGACATCAATTTTGAATTTCATATGATCTGGCGTGGTGCAAACACGCGACAACGGTGATTCGGACACTTTTTGGAAGTGCGTCTCGCCACTCTTCGACGGCACATTAAAAGAATCATCATTCTGATTAACAACTTCGACACTACCATCATCGAGAGCAACGTCCGACTGACGACTGGGCAACAAACTAGCACTGCTTTCATTTTTCTGCTCGTCCCGAGCCCATTCCTCTTCGCCATTAAGAAACTCGTTCAACAGAATCGACTTCTTGAGATTATTGGGCGTTACTTTAAAGGAGCCGCTGTTTAATTTCAAAGCGGATTTCGGTGTTTTGGCATTTGGCGAATCGTCGCTCTGCGTCAGACGATTGATGGAGATGTCTTTAGTTTTCGACTTTCGACTGCGCAAACTGGTCGTCTCCTCCTCTAGTAAATCGTCCACTTTGATTGAAACAACAGATGTATTGTTGTCCGGCGTGCAAATATCTCTGGTGCCTATCTCTTCAATTGGTGTGGCCAGTTCGCTTCTATCAACGGAGGAAAAGGTCTCTTCGAAGAGTGCTGCTTGGGCGTTCATTGCTAGGTTTTTAAAAATCAAATCCGACCTAAGGAAATTAAATATTTTTTTTAAATAATTTTTAAGAAATACTTTTTTTTAATTTTAAATTAATATTAAAGAAAAAACAAATTAAAATGAACAAACCTTGAACTGGTTTTTGGGATTTTGCTTGTTGAAGATGACCCTTGGAACCTGCAAGAAAAAAATTATAATTTAAATGCTATTTTTTACTTTCATAATATTTCAAGAGTTTTTTTCTTGTTTATTTTTATTGTAAAAAGCCCTTGAAACATTAAAAAAATAAAAAATAAATGTCAAAGGATTGTGGAACTGTGGTTAAAACTGTTAAAACTTTAACAAAATCAATTCTTTGACATCCAACAATTACCGCACAAAAGCTTTCAAGACAAAAACACAAAAGCAAACTAAACTTCTAAACTAAACACAAAATTAAATATAAAAATGTTAACATAAAATACCGCTCGAGCTTCTTGTTAAATTTAGAAGGAAAAACCAAACGACAGAGCTCAGTAGAAAATTCTTCACATCCACTGATACAAAAAATTAAATTAAAATTAAACAAAAAGTAAATGAAAAATGTTTTGAAATAAATTTGCTTTATTTTTAATAATGTTTTCAAAGATTTCAATAAATTCATGATTACCATTAATAAACTGGAAGTAATAATTTAAAATTTAAATCGAATTAAAGAAGTAAAAACAATGCAAATTTAAATCCAAAAACAATAACAAACAAAGGAAACCATTTAAAAAAAAAAAAGTAAAAAATTTCTTACCAAGACGATTTTTTCACAGGAATCGAAGAATTCCTCTCTATTCCACTGGAACTGCTTGATCTTCTTTTCTTAACACCAACAATAGAGGATCTCTTATGGGGTCTACAAAGAAATCAATTCAATAAAAGCAAAAAAAAAATTAAATAAAATCATACTGTGGTGTAACAGAAACCCTTTTTCTTATAGACTGCATCTTGGGAGTTGCTGCTGATGTATGTACTGAATACCTCTTAGGAGTCCTAAGTAGTAAATTCTTCTTTTCAGCATTTATTAAAACCTGTTTAACAAAAAAAGCAAGTAATTTTTTTGCATTTGATCTGTTAGAAACAAAGAAAAACTTACTTTATTAGTGATGGTGTCGTTTTCATAAATAAACAGCTTCTCATTTATAGTGAACTGATCATTGGGCTTCAAAATGGCTGTTGTTGTTACTTTCTGTCCATTTAATACTGGTGGTCTTCGAATGGACTTGTTTCGAAGGATAGCCTGCAATTTATTTCTCAATAAAAAACATACAAAATCAATTGAAACTCAATCACTAACACTGCCGTCTTTATCCACATGGATTTCACAGTGTTGATCCTCGACACCGTAACGCAAGAGTCTTATATCAGAGGTGTCTTTTCGGCCAATGGTGAAAATCTTTGACTTCAAAGGGACAGTTGTTTGGGGCCCATATTTGTCATACTTAAAATACTTAATGAAACCGTTCCCGTTCGACTCCATCTTTAAGCGCTAATTATGTTAATAACTTTCAATACACTGCAAAAAATATATAAATATTCAGACAGTATAAACAATAAATTGTCAAGGCAGACAGGAGATGAAATATTGACATTACTGCTGACCAAGTTAAGGTTAAGAAATGGCTTTGTGATTTTATAATGGAAAATACGATACCTTGATCTTGTTCAATCCATTAAATTATGCCACAGGCTTTTCATTTACAATATTCAAAGAGCACAATACCTTTTTTAAACAATTTTACACTTACACTGACTTTAAAACCGCCAAATTACACGGCGTCACTACGCATTTAGATAAGCTTTTTTATAACTGACACAGTGTATGTTCGTTTAAAACGTTTCCTTTCCCTTTAAATTGTTTGCGCGCGCATCTATTGCATTCAGCATTTTCTTTGCAATTTCCTATATTTCCGCAAATAATTCCACGCAACGTTCAATAATTATTCAATTATGTAATTAATAATAACAATGAAATAATGCCGTTGAAAAAAAATGGCTTTTTACCGCATTCAATTATTTTTAAAATTAACATACATAGCGCCACCTGCACACTGCCTCTTTTCTTTTATCCAATCAGAGAGCAAGAATTTGACAAGCATTGCCGGTAAGTAAGTAATCATCTTGTTGATTTTGTAATCAAGTGAAAAAAGTAAGGCTATATTGTTGTGTTTCTATTGTTTACATAGTTTACACAGCAAAAAATCAGTTTGAAGGCTTTTAATAAGAATAAACTGCTACAATTATCAAATTAAAGTAAGTAGAATCATTGGTTTATACACTTGCAACCATTGGTTTTGTATTTTTAGTTCAAATCCAGTTGCCATGGCTCATTCATCGGTGACCAGTGGCAAACGCAAAGAGATCTACAAATATGTAGCCCCCTGGCCTCTATACAGTATGAATTGGTCCGTTAGACCGGACAAACGTTTCCGATTAGCGTTGGGAAGCTTTGTGGAAGAGTACAACAATAAGGTGCAGATTGTTTCCCTGGAAGAAGACAATAGTGAATTTTCACCAAAAAGTACCTTTGATCATCCTTATCCTACAACTAAAATCATGTGGATTCCTGATAGTAAAGGAGTCTACCCTGATCTATTAGCCACCAGGTATCTATTTAAATTTTTGCAATCTATGCAAAGAGAAAGTGAAGAACAAAACAAAAATAATTAAAAATGTTTTTTTAGTGGAGATTATCTAAGAGTTTGGAGAGCTGGTGAACCTGATACAAGACTAGAATGCGTTTTAAACAACAACAAAAACTCCGATTTCTGCGCACCGTTGACTAGCTTCGATTGGAACGAAGTGGACCCCAATTTAGTGGGGACTTCATCGATAGACACCACTTGCACCATTTGGGGCCTGGAAACCGGCCAAATGTTAGGCAGAGTGAATCTAGTTGCCGGTCACGTGAAGACGCAACTGATAGCGCACGATAAGGAAGTCTACGACATTGCGTTTTCGCGTGCCGGCGGCGGTCGCGACATGTTTGCCTCAGTGGGGGCCGATGGATCAGTGCGAATGTTCGATTTGCGTCATTTGGAGCACTCGACAATTATTTACGAAGACCCGGCGCATATTCCGTTACTGCGATTGGCGTGGAACAAACAGGATCCGAATTATCTGGCCACAATTGCAATGGATGCTTGCGAAGTGATAATTCTAGATGTTAGAGTTCCCTGTACACCGGTGGCACGTTTGAATAATCACCGAGCGTGTGTTAATGGCATCGCTTGGGCCCCACATTCCAGTTGCCACATTTGCACTGCTGGCGATGACCATCAGGCGCTCATTTGGGACATTCAGCAGATGCCGCGGGCCATCGAAGACCCCATCCTGGCTTATACGGCTGCAGAAGGCGAAGTCAATCAGATACAATGGGGCGCCACGCAGCCCGATTGGATTGCCATCTGTTATAATAAGTCGTTGGAGATTCTGCGTGTTTAAAAAGGTACTTTTTGCAATTTGTTTTTCGTTTGTTTTTTTGTGGAAATGGAATCTGTGGTGTTTGTTATTTTAATTTAAATTGTTTTTTCATGAATTGGACTGCTTGCAAAATTCGAAATTGCATTTTCTACTGGAAAATAACAAAATTAATTTAAAAAATCAATTAAAATTGCAATAAAAAATAAATAAAATTGACTTTTTTGGCAATTAGTCAGTTGCTGAAATTTTAAGTTTTTTAAATTTGAAAAAAATGCAGTCTCAAATATTTTCACTTGACTTTACAAGGGTAATCTAAAGCATTTTGTACATATTTTACAATTATTTATTACTCTTAATTAATTAATCTTACGATTTTTAAATAATAATAATGAAATAAGTAAATTAAAGATTGTCATTTGTAATCTACAGGATGATTTATTTATTAAATCTGTTGTTTTTTAATGTTATTTAAAAATAAAAACTTTTTAAAATAATATTAACTTTAAAAAGTTAATAAAACTTAAAAAGCTTAAAATATTTAAAAGAAAAGAAATTTAGATCATTTCAAATTGCTAACTTATTAAAAAAAAGGAGAAGTAAATTTTAAATTAACTGATTTAATAAATAATCCTGTAAATCATAATAAAAAATAATAGAAAATAGAATAAGTGGCATCAGTAATTAACTACTGGCAATTAATTTTATTTTTTATTTTTACTGCTATACATTTGTCGCTAAAAATACAGTCATTATGGTCATTATTAGCATCAATACAAAGAAGTAAATTAACTATACATTTTAATGACATTTTATAAATAATAATAATAATTTATAGACCCTACAGAGCAACGACCTCTATACAATTATTTGAATTAATTAAAAGATTTACTTACATTTTGTTTTCAGTATCTTCTGGAAAAGTGCGTGTTCATGTCCCCTTTCGACCTTTGGATATTATTCAAATTGGCTTTGATCCTGCTTTCCACTGTGCTTTCACTGGCAGACTTCAGCAGTTCTTTGTGAGTGAACTCAGGGTTGAACTCCTTGTTCCTTTCCTTGGCTTCATTAGCTTCGTCTTCGCGATACTTGCGGACTTTCTGTGCGCGTTCCTCGTCTCTGTCCACAGCATTTTTCATCATCTCTTTGAGTCGCTCTTGCTTTTCCTCTTCGGTTAATTTCACTCGCTTCCTGTAGTGGTTTTCTTCTTTCGGTACTTCCGATTTACTTTTAGGTTTTTCACTTGTTCTTCCTTTGGAAGAACTTCGATTTTTAGACAAAGGTATTTTAGATCCATCGGATTTTACCAAGCCCCAATTGGAAATCCTTTTTCGCTCACCGTCATCGGAATCTTCGTTCTTTCTTGCTGCTGATGATGAAAAGTAAGATGGTGAAGGTCTTCTAGGGCCTAAAATTTTCGGCAATTTCGGTGATTTGTTTCTCTCCCGGCTGTTGCTTCTATTTCTGCATCTTCTAAGATCTTCGTTACTTGAAGACCGTCTTGGGCTTCTTTTCTGTTGAAATTTCCTGTCGGTTTTTTGAAATTTTGCATTGTATTTTCTATCTTCGAAATTTTTCAAGTTTTCTCTTTGCTTCTGCTTTGATTTTTTGGTTCTGCCTATTGAATCAGAACTATCTGAAGATTTATTGCGTTTTCTATGTTTCTTTTTATGTTTTTTACGATCGCGACCAGAAGAAGAAGAGGAACTACTTGAAGACGAAGACTTTCTTCGCTTTTTCTTCTTTTTCTTTTTGTGATCTTCTTCGGAACTACTTTCATTACGATGTTTTTTACTTTCTTTACGACTTACATGTTTCTTTTTCACGAATTTCTTACGTTTGGCAATCCTTTCATTTTCTTCTTCACTGGAGGAATCTTCACTCGAAGAATCACTATCAGTGACTTTTCCATCCATAATGTTCTTCAAATCAGACTCACTGAGTTTACTCTTCAAGGAATTAAACTTGTGCATCAATATAATGTCCAAATCTTTTTCCCTTTTGGCTTTCTTACTCTCTGTCTTTTCAGAATTTCCACTCAATTCTAAACCTAGTGGATTCTTAAGCGCTTGCAGCTTTTCCAGTATTTCCCTGTCCAAATCTTTACTCTTCTTCTTCTTCTTGGATTTCTTCTCTTGTTTACTCAGAGCTTTCTGTAGCTTCTTCAATTGCACAGGATTCTGTAGAAATTGCCTTCTGGTCTCCTCTTCCCTTTTCTTAATGGCCAGCAATGGATCTTCTTGTAATTTAGCTTGCAGGTCCACTTGTTCGGCTAGGGCTTGCTGCAACTTGTAATCACGTATGGAAGGCGGAATGCATTCGTGTTCCACATGATTTTTTGGTGGAGGCAAAGTTCCCAATGTCTTCTGTCGCTCATCATCATTTAGCTGATCCAATGTCTTGTCCACTGATCGTCCCAATAAATACTCCTCTCTGTCCACCAAACTATTGGCACCTTTGTACATCCAATCCAGCTTCTTTTCGGTTTCATTTTGATTAAACATCTTGCAAATTTCACAAAATTATGCAGCTGCGGCATAAGCTGCGGAGATGCGTTGTTTACAAAACGTTTCCTAGGTTAGAAATGCAGGAAGTGCAGTGAATGCAGCTTGGAGGGGGAAGCATGGAGGGGGAAGAAATGCATTGCGGGGGTGACGTTTTGTTATGCAACCCAAGTTGCCGCATCAATCGACAACATAACCTATTTATATTTGTTTGCGTTGCGTTTCTTCGTGTTTAATTTTGTAATTTAGAATTTAAATAATTAAAAACAAAATGTACGACGAAGTGCAAAGACATTCAGTGCATACACTAGTATTTAGATCTTTGAAAAGATCTCACGACATGTTTCTCTCCAATCAGAACATGCTTCCAGAAGTGGACGAAAAAGCGTAAGTTTTTCAATATCTTAATTTCCTTAATAATTATAGAAATACATTAATTTCCAGGGAAAATTTACGTAAATTAGTAAAAGCAAGAGACAGTTATTCAATGGTGTTTGATGATATCAAAAAAATGAGGAGCATGAAGGAACTAAGTGAAGTGGAAAGTGGCCCCAATCCTCCGCCACCTGGCACAGAAACTGAAGTAACAGATGCAGTTGTTCCTTTCATGAACAGCAATACAACCATAGCACAGAAGTCCACCTTTGTAAACCAGCAAACTCTTATGAAACGAGCATCAATTATGCCCAAACCCAAATGGCATGCTCCCTGGAAGCTGTACAGAGTTATTGCAGGACATTTAGGATGGGTCCGATGTGTTACAGTTGAACCTGGAAATGAGGTATTATTTTATTGATTTATTATTTTTATTTTTGGTTTGTTAAATAATAATTTTCATTTGTAAATAATATTTTTTTTGTTATTTCAGTGGTTTGCTACTGGTGCAGCAGACAGAATTATCAAAATTTGGGACTTGGCCACCGGTCAATTAAAAGTTTCATTGACTGGCCACGTTAGCACTGTCAGAGGACTTGCTGTTAGCAGCAGACATCCCTATTTATTTTCCTGTGGTGAAGACAGGCAAGTCAAATGCTGGGATTTGGAATATAATAAAGTAAAGTATCATTTTTTTCTTTTTTAATTATTTAAAAATTAATTTACAATTTCAATTATTTAAATTACAGGTCATTAGACATTACCACGGACACTTATCTGCAGTATATACTTTGGCTCTTCATCCAACGATTGATGTGCTGATAACAGCCGGAAGAGATTCCACAGCCAGAGTGTGGGACATGAGGACCAAAGCCAACGTCCACACCTTGACGGGGCACACCCATACGGTGGCCAGTGTTATTTGCCAAGCGGCAGAGCCTCAAATTATTACGGGATCTCACGATACGACCATTAGATTATGGGATTTGGCTGCTGGGAAATCGATGTGCACTCTGACCAATCATAAGAAGAGCGTAAGAAGTTTGGTCTTCCATCCGACACTTTATATGTTCGCCTCGGGATCTCCGGACAACATTAAACAGTGGAAATGTCCCGATGGAAAGTTCATTCAGAATTTATCAGGCCACAATGCCATCATCAATTGTCTGGCTGTTAATCCGGAGGGTGTTTTGGTGTCGGGAGGCGACAATGGCACATTGCAATTGTGGGATTGGAGGACTGGATACAATTTCCAAAGACTACAGGTATTTTTGTTTTCTTTTTCAGTATTTTTTTGTTTATTAGTTTCACTGGATTTTTATTGAACTCAATTAATGAAGAAATTATTTATTTATTGTGATTGTTTTTAGGCTCCTGTTCAACCTGGTTCCATAGACAGTGAAGCCGGAGTGTTCTCAATGATCTTCGATCAATCTGGATCGCGTTTGATTACCACTGAAGCAGATAAAACCATTAAGATTTACAAGGAAGATGATACGGCTACGGAGGAAAGTCATCCAATTAATTGGAAACCTGATATTTTAAAGAGAAGAAAGTTCTAACTGTTTTATTTTTCCTCTCTGGATATTCATTTTTCAAGTGTTTTCTTTTCGCTTTATCAGGTAAGAATAATTACAATTAATTAGATGTTTAAAATTAATTCTAACTTTGACAAAAATTAAATTAAAAAATCTTTTTTTTTTTTTGAAAATTTTGTTTTATTGAAAAATGTATTTTTTTATTTTATTTATATTTTTTAATTATAAAACAAATATGTAATACTTAATTAATTTTGGACAACAGCTCCTTACGACTCTCGGTATCTTCAAATACCAGCGTGATTAACTTCTTCAATTTAGCCGGGGCGAAAATTTGGCCCAAAAATCCCTTGGCCTCCAATCGTTGGCCAACGGACAAAACATCTTCAGCTGCAAGAACAAAAATCACTTCTTGCAAACGCCTCCAATCCTTTGCCACTTGGAAAACCAATTCCCCATCGGGAAAAAGCATTTCTCCTTGCTGCAAAACCATTTGCAAGACACGCACAAAAAACTCAGCACTCTCTTTGCTAATTTTCGCCAAAGCAAACACTTCTTCCAACGAATAAGAAGCAACGGAATTTAGTAAATCTCCCAAAGCCAATGCATAGAGATTGGCGTCCAGAACATGTTGCCATGCAATTTGCAGCCGTTGCAATTGCTGTAAACAATAAACGATTCCTTTTTCGAATGTCTCATGGGCCTCGTCGACTGCCTGGACAGTTCTCTTTTTAGTAATTGCTGTCTTGAAGCTCCTCATCTGTTGATCCAAGTACTCCTCGAGCAGTTTCTTAGCGTAGATTTTCGGGTCGCTTGCGTGGGAGACAAAGCGGCCGGGAACCAAGTCGAAGGTCGGAAGATTCTTGAAGCATTCAGCGGATCGCAATTGATGACTGAAGTAATTGCAATTGTTGTAGAAGATCGCCAAGAGTTGCGGATTGCTTTTTATGAATTGCTGGTGGTGTTTGTGAGAGGTTTCCGCATAGGCAGAGACGATTTTAAAGGCCAAGGAGACGCATTCCATCGCGTGTTTCTCTTCTGTTATCTTTGCAGCAGCAATTAGGATGTCTTCTATTAATTCGAACAGTTTCGGTGTGCTTTTGGAAACAGCGCAAAGTGTAAATTGCATCGTTGATTCCTCTTTTGGACCTTTAGAAGACTGTTCACCAAGAATTACTGTATGTTGCAGGTCTTTTTTTGTGAGTTCCAATGCTTTTTTAGCAAATTTCTTGTATTGGTTTCCCAGGAATAATGATAAGGCATCGTTGACGTAATCATATAACTGAGGGGAATTCGGTGCAAGAAGCTCGCAAAGAATTAGCTCGGTTTGTAGATTGTTTACCAGGTTTTTAATCTGAAAAAATATATATTTTTTTAAGTAAATTTGCGATAATTTTCATAATTTTTAATATTTTTAAAAACTCTTTTCGATTCCTGTTAGACAATTTAAAGGAGCATTTGAAAACATCAAAAGAATTTTTCAAAAAAATTTATGCGCTTCAAAATTATATAAGACGTCAATAAAATCAAACTGAATGTTGAAAGTAGCCATTTTACAAAGTGAAAATTTACGATAACTTTTCCAATTTTTATTATTTTTAAAAACTGTTTTCGAATCCTGTTAGACAATTTAAAGGAGCATTTGAAAACATCAAAAGAATTTTTCAAAAAAATTTATGCGCTTTAAAATTATATAAGACGTCAATTAAATCAAACTGAATGTTGAAAATAGCCATTTTACAAAGTGAAAATTTACGATAACTTTTCCAATTTTTTTTATTTTTAAAAACTGTTTTCGAATCCTGTTAGACAATTTAAAGGAGCATTTGAAAACATCAAAAGAATTTTTCAAAAAAATTTATGCGCTTTAAAATTAGATAAAATGTCAATAAAATCACACCGAGTACTGAAAATCACCATTTTTCGAACTTTGCGATTACTTTTACAATTTTAAATTTTTTTAAGAAATGTTTTCAAATACTGTTAGATAATTTACTTACCTCTGTAAATTGTTCCAAAGAATCTTCAGGCAAGGTAGAATCTTCTAAATAATTGCAAATCAATTCAATGAGATTTTTTTCAACAGTTTTCCTAAGCCACAGCAAAGTGCTTTCATTATTAACCACCGAAACATCGTAATTGTCCTTTAAAAATTCAGCAACTTTTGCAATGTTTTTGAAAACAGTGCCCATTTCATCTTTACACTTTTTGTCGACTTTTATTTTCAACTGAATGAAGTATCCAGTAGTTTGTTGCACAGTAACATCAGTGGAAAATTTAACAATATTAGAAAACACTTGGTCCATGAGGAATCCCGCTACATTTTCCAAATACTGAATTGAGTTTTTTAGCAAAAGACGTGCTTTGAGGTTCTCAGCAATTTTCTTTTTATTCGCAGTGATTAACAGTGCCTTAACTTCAAAATCATTCTCCATGCTGGCTTGCATTTGAATTTGCTTCTTTAAATTGTCATCTAAAATGCAAAACAATTTAGCCGAATAGATAAAAATCTTTTTCCGTATTTCTTTGCAAATTAAGGGATAATAAGCAAAGTCAAATGACTTGAGATCTTGCAAAAGTTCTGCTGCTTTCATGTGCTCCCCCAAAACAATAAGATTTTTCAATGCATTGATTTGCAGACTCTTGTCACTGATGTATTTTATAGATTCAGCAATCTCATCAGCTTTTTTCTTGTCTTTTAGCAATTGCTGAAAGGCATTTCTCTCATCTTTCGATTTAATTTTGATGATGTCCTTTAAATTGTTGTCAATTACACTCAGGGTTGAGATATACTTAACGGCTTCGCTTTTAATCTGTTGGATTTTTATAGGTTCTGCTCTGAAGAGTAGTTTTATTTCGGTATCTTGAAAATACTCGACGAAAATCTCCTTTAAAGTTTCCAGTTGCTTCAGAGCATCTTCCAAATCGGTTTTTGAGGTTTCAATGGTTACAGATGTGTGAACTGCTAGGGTTTCCTGCACTAAACTCATGTTTATTGGCGTGTTTTGAGGAATATTACTCAATTTTTGTAATTAATTGTTGCAATTCGGATTATTTAATTCTGATTTTATTATTATTTGTGGTTTGCTGAATTTTTCAAATCAATGTAACGGTTGACCATTTGACCCAGCAGTCAAATGTCAAAACCAGTTTTGCATTGTTTATTTTTGTGGTTATGTTTACTGCAAATTCGTTTTAAAACGCAAAGTAAAATTTGTTTAATTATTTAATTAATTAAATTGCAATTAAAATGGATACAAAAATATCATTCGGGTTTAAAAGTGTTGCGAAAAAGGCGCCAATTATTTTAAATAATTTAAATAGCAAACCCGAGCAGCAGAAAGTGGAATTAATTGAATGTTTCGATCAGCAAAGTATAAAAATAAAGGGGTAAGTTTCATTTAATTTATTTTTAACTTCTTTAAATTAAAATTACGTAAATTAAAAATTATATTTTCAGGCAAGTTCAGCAAAAATCGGAACCTTTGGTTATACCAATGGTAGGAAAAGACAAAACCCTTTTAGACAGAGTGAAAGAGGCAAATGATCTCAAAGAAAGAAGTTACAAAAGATTTGAATGGAAAGCAAAAGAAGTGGAAGACACTAGAGCAGATTCTGATTTAACAGCAGAAGAATTAGCAGCTAGAAAATTATTACAAGAAGCGAAAAATGCAGATTCTGATAATTCAAAAACCCCGGCAGCAAAAATACTTCAAATTCCAGCTATAGAGGAACATTTAATACTTGAAGGAGCCCAAGAACCCACCAATGAAGACTACGAAAAGGTGCCAATTAGTGATTTCGGTTTAGCAATGTTGCGAGGGATGGGTTGGAGTGAAAAAGATGCCCATGGCAATAAAAAAGTGTAAGATTTAAATTTTTTTATTTGTTTTTAATTTAATAAAATAATTTTCTTTATTTAAAATTTAAATAATTATTAAAATTATGTTTTATTTTAGTGATGCACCTGAATTAAGGGCTAAAGGAATGGGTCTAGGAGCTGATAAAATGATCAAAAAGGAATTAGCAAATAAGCCTTGCACTGACAAAAATGGAAAGGAATTGGCTTTGGTTAAAGGGGCCAGAGCTAAAATTATTGCTGGCAAGGAAAAGGGAAATTACTGTACGGTATGTTATTGGTCGTTAAAAATCTTAAAATTTGCAGAACTTTAATTTTTATTTCTTTTTCTTTGCAGGTCGAAGGTTTTGATGAGGATTCTTGTAGAGTGATTGTAAAATGTGCTTTGAATGGGGCCATTTTATCCTTAAATGAATTCCTTTTAATTCCTGTTACTCAAGAGGAGTTTGCAAAGTCTTCCAAAGTTTTAAGTAAGTTTTTTTAGTTTAATTTTAATATATTAAAATTTAATCTTTGTACAAAATTAGAAATTTTATTTTTATTAAAAAAAATTATTTTGGAAAAATAAACTTAAAATTTGATTCTTCATTTCCAGATAATTCCAAATACGAAGAGTACCTGGAAAAACGAACAGAAGCACCCAAAGTGGAAAGACCGAGAACCAACCAAGAGGAAAGTCACAAAAAACGCGAGATAAAAAGAGAAGAATCAAGATGCGATAATTCAAAGAGGAGGAGTCGCAGTCGCGAGAAGTATTCAAGCAGAAGTCGCCACGTTTCCTCTTCGAGATCGAGAAGCAGAAGTCGCAGTAGAGAGCGAAACGTCGAGAAAACTCGCAAGGAAAAACACTATTCGGAGAGCAGCGAAAGCAGCGACGCGGAAAGCCGGAGAAAATACAAAAAGTCTTCCAGACATTCAAAAAAGGCGAAGAAATCGTCGAAGAAGAGCAAAAAAGTGAAAAAGTCACGCAAAAGGTCCTCGTCTAGAACTTCTTCTTCATTTTCCTCTAGTCCTGACCGCGGACGACGCCATTAATTTTGCTTTTCCTGCAGAACATATTCAGTTAGCAATGTATATAGTATTTACTAAGTTAATTTAAGTTTCTATTTTTTATTTGAAATGAATTGAAATGAAATTAAGATAATATTTGAATGTACAGGGTGATGTACGAGTAGTGATTTTAATAGCCCTCCTGAATTGATTAATTTTAATTATTGTAATTATTTATTTTTAATGTAATGCTTAATTAAGTAGAAAAAAGTGTTGTCACTCGTAAAAGAAAATTGTAATAACTGCGCATAATTTGCAGAAAAAACAAGAAATCGACAACAGCTGCTCGGAAATACGAAATGAAATTTATTTCGCCTAATTTTAAATGAAATCATAACAAGTTTGTTGTCCTACCAGCATCGCGGAAAAGTGGCCGATAGCTAGGAGGAGTATATAAAGCGGGAGCGGACCTGGTGCAAAAGTATGAAAGCGCCTTTGGAAATCGTCCGCAGTGGAATATTTTTGTGCGAAGCGCGATGCGGGGCTGCGTCGCGAAGATTAAAGGTATTTCTTTTTGTTAACTGACTGACAAAAGAGGCGAGTCATAAATCATAGTTGCCATCATCATTACTAACTCTATTAAGTGCAAAGCAAATTAGCATAAGCGATCGTACAATAGAAAAAGTCTTATTAATGATCGTAAATTGAATTTGGCCATTGAACGGCAGCAACAGCAGCAAACGGCGGCGGCGGCATTATACTATATTGGCTTGTAACGGAATTTTCACGACTAAATTTGCGGATGACGGAATTAATACTTTGGAATCCCAATTACGTTTGCAAATCTTAGCGTGTGTGACGAGGTGGCCAAGGATTTCGGTTGCCAATTTGCCATTTAGCACGTTGCTTTGGCCCCAAACACCCACATCCGAAATATGGTCCCCGCGACTCTTTCACAGATTTATTTCTTCTTCGCGCTGCTTCAGTTTCTTCTTTGATAAATGCTTAGGCGGGTTCTGTAGTGGCGCTGTGTGCTTTTGGTGCTTTTTCGCAGGTGATTAGAAGGCAAACTAAAAAAAAACGTAAAAAAAAATTATTTAGGAAAGAAGTGGTGTCGAGTGAGTAAAATTGAAAAGTAAAAAAAAAGTAAAGTGAAAAGTAGTGCACGTGTTACGCGTGTTGGAACCGTTTGCTGCTATTTTAATTGCAGCTAAATTTAAGCGCTGCCATTCTAGTTTATTGCAAATTTTGTAAGTAGAGGATTAATTAAACTGCCTATCAAATTTTAATTTAATTTTATTTAATTTTTTGTACTTTATTTTAATATATCATTAGTTTTCTGTTCTTTTTTTATTTTTGTTTTGTAGTTATTTGTTGTTTATTTTTTTTTTTAATTTTATTTTTAATGGAAGCTAAAGATAGTTAAAGCTGTTTTTTTGAAGGCGGAAAAATTTCTAAATTTATTAATTAAGTAAAAAAGAAATGAATTAATATTAATTGATAATTTAAAAATGTTTAAAAATTTAGTAGAGGTGTTCAATGATCATAAATTGTTTTAATTTTAATGATCTTTTAAATAATTGGGAAAATAAGTAATTTTTATGATTATAAAAGTAATTAGATAGTTAAAAAAAAAAAATAGAATCCGCAAATAAACTAATTGAACTGCTATAATTTTATTTTTTATTTGTATCATCAGTTTTTGTTATGTTTTCTCTATAAATTATTTTTTTATACATAATAATTACTTAATGTTTTTAAAATTAATTTTTAATTAATAAACAAAAAACAAGTAAATTATGAATTATAGAATATTTTGATCCTGCATAAAATCATCTTTTAATTTTTTTAAAACTTTAAATAGCTGATTAAACATCCTATCAACTTTTATTTTTTAATAAATTTGTAATTTTTATCATTTTTTTTTTAAGTTTTCTTTGTATTTTGCTTTTTAAATTTGATTTGTTACTTTTTATTATAGTTATTTATTAGATTTTTTCATTGTCTACTAAATATTTCTTTGTCAATGCTTTATTTTTAATTGGATTATATATATTAATTTTGTTTTCAATGAAAAAAAAAATAATAAAAATTTAATTACTATTAAATTTAAAACTTAAAGTAGATCTGCTGATATTCTGAACAAATTTTATACAATATTGCTTATCAAACTTAAATTCAAAATTAATACAATTTAACAACTTTTGGAGTTTTTGTTTGATAAGGCATCATTATTTTAATTGTTATAAAATATCTACAAATCTATAAAAGTTAAAAATCTCTAATCTTTATAAATAAGTTCAAAGGAAATTAATTAAAATTTTTTTTTTGCACTTCAAAAATCATTAAATATAATAAAATCCTTATAGTGTTCATATAGATTATTAGAAAATATTTTTTATAAAAAAAATTAAATCGGCAAGTGCTAAATTAATTAAACTGTCAATCAACTTTTAATTTTTATTTAATTATTATTTTTCATGACTATTTTTCTGCGATTTTTTTTCTTTTAATTAAAAGATTTTTCATTTCATTTTTTTTAAATGTTTTATTGCTTTTTATATTTTGTATTAAATCAAAAAAAAAAAAATAAAAAAAAAAATAGAATTGTTAATTACTAGGTAGTTTTTAGTTTAATAAATTTTCCTTTAAAATTTTTAAATCCTTTATTTAAAAAAAATTTGAAAAGCAGATTTTATTTTATTTTATGACTAACTTTTACTCCTTTAATTTTACTAATTTAAAAAAAAAAAATTACTAGTTTTTCATTTTAATTAATATTTTCTTATTGTTATATTTTATGTTTACTTATTATTTATTTGGCTATCTATTAATTAATAATATCTTTATTGATTATTAAATTAACAATAAATTAATCAATAATAATCAATTGGTTATGGACCCTAGTGGTCTTTCAGCCGTTTGGCTATCTATTTTTTCATATTTTCATTATTTTTAAATGTTGTTAAAATTAATAAAAAAGTGGATTATTAAATGCATTATTATTATTATAATGTTTTAATGTTTGATAAAACTTTCTTTTAATTTTTTTACACTTATTTTAAACTTTGCAAAAACTGTAGTTGTACTGAGCAAATTTTCTTTATATACGCAATGGCTTATCAAACTTAAATTCCGAAATTGAAACAATTTAACTTTCGGAATTTTGCTTGTGATAAGACATCGCTATTATTATTATTATTAGTAAAATATCTCTACAAATCTACTCTTCATTCTCAAATCAACACTTAAAAGTTTTAACAAAAATTTATTTATATCACCCATAACAAATTTTATTAACTTTTTATTAATTACAAGCATAATTTTTATGCTTTTACCAAAAACATTAAAAAAACCATAAAAATTCCTTTATAAATTATAAACATTCATAAAAAAATTCAATGAAAATCTAAATATAAAAACTTTTGACTTCAAACAAGCAATAAAAACCTACCCCAAGGATAAACCGAGAAACAAGGGCAGTAAACTAGGGCAGTTCAAACATTTCCCATCCTCATTATGCATTTATGACTTAACATAAAAAATCACTGCAATTTATACCCTTCGTAAACCTACATTAAAAAAAAAACAAACAAACAAAACGAAACAGTAATTAGAAAAATACTTTCCTCGTAATTGCTCGTAAATAATAAACCATAATTAATAATCAAACAACCCTAATGACTCTCCAATTAGAAAAACAACTTATCTCCCTTAACACAATCCAATTACCACTTATCGATTGTCGTTATATAAACCGTAATTACTTTTTAGCGTTCCTCGCATGATGATAACTTATGAAATCGCGTGCAATGAGCGCAAAAACAAAAGAAAAAAAAATTAAATAAATTGCTTTAAATTGTCTTGATAGTCTTGACGAATGTCTATCCATTGGCCAAGTTGGCAAAATTGCAATTACACAAATGTAAATGTATGAAAATTAATTGCGCGACATCATATAGATAGACGAAAGTTAAAAACTAGTGCAGCCTACTTTAATTAGCGTTAAAGGCTGTTTTATTAATAGCAAATAGATTTGGCGCTTGAATTTTTTTCATTTAATTTTTTTTTGCTCGATTCCGTTGCGTCAATTGCGGCAAGTCGCAATTCGTTATGAAAATTATCCTGCTCCTGCTGGATCCTGTCTGTTCATCCACCGGCAGGCAGTAGCTGCTGTGCTTGCAAAATCGATAGCGTTCGCTGCCAGTGTGCAGCTCTTTACACCAAATTCGTTTAGTTCGCAACTGTCGACAGGACGCGCTCATTGCAACCCCGGAACCGACGCAATAATTCCCCCGTACAGCTGATTCTAGAAGCGATTTTCAAAAATCAATCAGTGCAATTAGTGAAATTTGTTGTTGGAAGAAGTTGGAAAATTAAAAAAAAAAGTGGAAGGCATTGATTAAATTGCTTTCTCGACCGATTTTTATATCGCTATAGTACTCTCTACTGCTGTACTATATTCTCGGCGGCTCTAATAACCCCTGTTATATTGATCACGCGGGGGGCGGCTCGACGACAACGGTCTTCTTAACGAATAATTGCTTTAAAACGGGGTCCATCACGGCAATCGACTTCATTCCTAATTACCACGTGCTATGGAAAATACATCACGTTTTTCTGGTATCTATAATTAGCATTTTTACAAACATTGCGAGCCTTCTTTGCTGTTGTTTTTTTGTCGCCAAAGCCAAAGTTTTTAAACATATTTTTTGATAAATCAGTTGTTAAAGTTTTACACAATTGATAGCTATGAAATCCTTAAAATTTCAAAAGAAAAGTTAGTTTATTTATTTTTGTTAAAAAGTTCCTAAAAGTTTTGGAAAATCAAAAAAATGTAGTTAAAAATTGCTTTGATAAATTTAGTATAAAATTATTAATTTTTTTTAATTCAAAACTGATGGGAAAATTTAATATTTTTAATGTTTATTGTTATTGGCAAATTAATTGTCATCTATATGGTTATTTTCAAAGTACTTTTTGAGTTTAAGTTTTTTTATTATTTATTTTTTTTAAGACTTTAAAATTTTTAATTAAGCAAGTAATTTGTTGCAATATTTTTGTGCCAAGAATTTGTGACAATTTTTTGCAGTTTTCAGCATTATTTTACTGGAAACCAATAATTTGTCTCTAGTATTATTCTTCTTATAATTGTTTAGATATGATTTTGTCACTGAAATTATTAAAAATTGCTCTGAAATCTTAAAAAATAACTTTTTTGTTAATTATAAATGAATCGGAAAATTTAATAATTTATTTTTTTAAATGCTGATAAATATTTAAGAAATGATATTTAACTCTTCCTTTAATTAAAAATTGATGGTAAAATTAAATAATTTAATTTTCAAGAATTTTATGAAATAAATGAAAAGAAATTTAAATGTTAGGAGCTAAAAACCGCAGGATAAAGATTATTAAGATCCTTAAATTGAATTTTTTTGTATAAAAAAAGTGGAAATTATTACAAATTGCAATGAAATCCGAAAAATTTAACTTTTTTTTAATTAAAAATTGATGGGAAAATTAAATAATTTCATTTTCTAAAATTGCTGCAAAATATTAAAAATTGGAAGAAATTTAACTCTTCTATTAATTAAAAATTGATGGAAAAATGAAATAATTTATTCTTAACAAAATTTTAAGTATTAAAAGAAGTGAAATTTAAATGTTAAGACCAATTATCCGCAGGATAAAGATTATTAAGATCCTTAAATTGAATTTTTTTGTATAAAAAAAGTGGAAATTATTACAAATTGCAATGAAATCCGAAAAATTTCACTTTTTTTTTTTTATTAAAAATTGATGGGAAAATTAAATAATTTAATTTTCACGAATTTTAAGAATTAAAAGAAAAGAAATTTAATTGTTAAGACTTAAAAACCGCAGAATAATGATAATTAACTCCTCAAAATTGAATTTTTTCATCTAGAAAAAAATAATATTTTTTTGTAATTTTCAGAATACTTGTTTGCGAAAATGCCGGACGAGAACAACGCCGCCAACAAGATCGAGTTCACCGAAAAGTCCGACAAGAAGGAGGTGACCGGTTTGCGCAAATGGCTATCGGAAAACCTCCTCCTAATGGGGACGTTGTGCGGCGTGATCGTCGGTGCAATTTTCGGTGAGCAAAAAGCTGCTGCTGCTGCTGATTAAGAAAACTGTTGCTTTTCCTAGTTTCCCAGTCCTTGAACTTGACCTTTTTTGCGCCACTTATTATATATATAAATAATTTGCTCGTGAGCTTAAATGCGAATCCTTTTCTGTTGGCTTCTCAACCTCTAGTTTTTTTTTGCTTGCTACCGCTAAGAATTATATAGTTAAAATTAGCCCAGCGCTTAACACTCACTGATCGTATCAACGGTATCGATCAAATAACTTTCTTTTTAAAGCGATTCTTGTTTAATTCAAGGATTGCATGATTTGTAGGTTTTACGGGAATTATAGGCCATTTACGAGGCACTAAGTGCTTTTTTTATTGCTGGCCTTATTTCTTTTTGTAAGGACTAAAATAAATAGTCGTGGAAAAACCAACAAAACAAAATTTTAAAATAGTTTAACAAAAGGGATGACTTTTTGTGAACTAATTGAGAAATTTATTGGGAAAAAAATTCAAAGGACTAATAAATTTCTAGGTAATTTTTAAAGATTTAAGATTGTTTTTCTTGTTGCGGAACTAAAGATAAATTGGCCCAGGAAAAGTAATAAAAAACATTAAAAATTATTAAGCAAAAGTGGTGACTTTTTAGTGAACTAAAATTGCAATTTATTAATTTTTAAATTTTCCTGATTTCATATGGCAAAGGCAAAAACAAGAAAAAAAAAAAGATTAGTCCTAAAAAAAAATTACAAAGTATTAAAATAAAAAATAAATATATTTTTGTGAATATTAATTAAAAAGAAAAGTAGGAATTAATTGAGAAATAAATAATTTAGGAGAAAAAAATTAAAATTTTGTAAAAATTGTGTTACAGGTTTTGGTTTACGTCCTTTTAATCTCTCGCCACATTCCGTCCTCCTAATATCCTATCCCGGCGAACTGTTTATGCGCCTCCTCAAACTGATTATCCTGCCGCTGATAATTTCGAGTCTGGTAGCTGGAAGTGCAAGCTTGAATGCGAAATTAAACGGTCGGATAGCGGTTCGCACTCTCATTTACTTCCTGATAACATCCGTTTTAAACGCCATCCTCGGCGTGATCCTTGTCACTCTGGTGCACCCGGGGCATCCCGGCCTGAAGGAAACCCTGGGCAGTGGCAATGAAAACAGGGGGGCTTCCAGTATGTTGGACAGTCTTCTTGATCTCGGCAGGTAATTTAACAATTTTTTTAAATTAATTTTTATATTATTTTTTTAATTTCTAAATTAAAAAAGTTTTTAACTTAATTTTACTTAAAAATATTTTATTTACAATTTACATATTTTAATATATAAATATGCATTTTTTAAAGCTGTTATAAATGTTAAAATTGCATGAGCTGTGCTTTGCTTTGCTCTAGATACATTTTAATAAAACAATAATGAAATAATAAAATAATAATAAAAAGGTAGAATGAAAACAGTGAACGTTATGAGGTCAAAACACTGCAGTAAATGCGACAGACGTTGGCCCTTTGCCAACCTTTACTTATAAATAATACGCATTTCAAGCACACAAACACAAAAACAGTGCAAATTGTGAGTGTAGCGGTGGACGAGAAAGTTTTCCCGAAAATTTCCACAAATACTTAATGCGCAAGCAAAGGCAAAAGCAAAGAAAAATTAAAAAAAAACATTAAACAAATTTCTTGGCTGTGTTCTGGCAGTGGTAACTTCCGCGATTTACGCAAACAATCTTTTCAATTGGGTCATAAACAATTTGAAATTTAAGCGACTCTGATATTTTATTTATTTAATTAATTAAATTTCGTTTAATTAGTTAATTTAAAATGAAATCATAATTTCGAAAATTAATCATCATATTACAGATGAATGAATAAATGTATAAAACGTAGAATGTTTCAGAAACATCGTCGCTGACAATATTTTCCAGGCTACTTTTCAGCAGGTAATTTTCGTTTTTTTTTTTTTGATGATTTTTTAAAATAAATTTTAAATGAAATTATTTTCCGCTTTTTGAGAATAAATGGTAATAATTTTATTTTTAATTTTTTTTTTTTCAATTTTATTTACAGGCTCATACTGCTTTTGTGAATACTACGGTGCAAGTTTACAGTGAACAAAACGGTTCGCTGGAAAATGTCAATACTGTTGTGAGACAAATAAATTACCGGTGAGTTTCTTATTATTTTATTTTTTATTTTTTTATTGAATGACTTATAATAATAATTTAAAAAATATTTTTCATTTTCAAATAAAGCTACTAGTTAATATACAAGTAAAGAGAAAAAATTATAATAATTATGTGATTATATTTTAGTTTAATTGAAATCGCCCGGCGCCTTCACATCGGCATTGCATTGAAAATCATGCAGCAGGTGAAGGCGCCGGGAAACTTTATTTTTTGTGGCAAAAATTTATTTTTACAGCTTTAGAATTTTTCAACTTCAATCTTCTTCTATTATAATTATTAAAATGCATATTTAAAAATACTTTTACTTATACGAATAAATTGTTTTCTGAAAAATTTGAAATTTTTGTTGCAATTTCTATTGAAATAAGTTTTTTTTGTATTTTCTTTAAATAAATTTCTGAGAAAAAGCAATTTTTCCTTTCCAAATTAAATAATCCTTAAATAAAGCTTCATTTTTATAACAAAAAAAAATTAAATCAAAAATACTAAAATCTATTTTTATTTGAAACGAAAAGAAAAGTATAAAATATCTAAAAAAAGAAGTTTTTTAATTTAAAAATTTTAAATTTTAGCTATGATAATTAAAATTTATTTAATTTACCAAAAAAAAATTACAAATTAATTATTTAAATTTATTTCTAATTAAATTAAATATCTAAAAAACATTTTAATTAAGTTCAATAATTTTTATCATTTATCTTTCAAAAATAAAAAACCACTTCAAAACATAATCCAAGAAAGAAAAAAAAATCCTTTGCAGATCTGGTACTAATACATTAGGCATCGTCTTCTTCTGCTTGATCTTCGGCACGATCCTGGGCACCTTGGGCCAGAAAGCGAAAGTGGTCATCGAGTTCTTCAGCGTGATCTTCGAGGTGGTGATGAAATTCGTCACAGGAGTGATGTGGCTCACTCCGTTCGGCATCAGCTCTGTGATCGCCGGCAAGATCCTCTCCGTCAATGATCTGTCGTTGGTCATCACGAATCTGGCCAACTTCATTGCCACTGTGATACTCGGTGTCTTCATCTACCAGCTGATCGTGATGCAATTGATCTACTTGATGATCGTCCGAAAGAACCCCTTCAAGTTCTACATGGGTCTGGTGCAGAGCACTTGCACAGCTTTTGCCACCGCCAGCACCGCCGCTGCTCTTCCAATCACTTTCCAATTGGTCGACAAGTTGAAAGTGGACAGCAGAATTACGCGATTTGTTTTGCCGATCGGCTGCAATATCAATATGGACGGCACTGCAATGTTCGTGGCTATCGCTTCCTGTTTCATTGCCCAGATGAATGGCATCACTTTGGGATTCGGAGAATTGGTCACTGTTTGGTGAGTTTCACTTTTTTCTTATTGGATTGATTTATTTTTGTGGTTTTGTTTTTAAATTTATTGGATTTTCTTAAGTTTTTGGCAGTGTTACAGTAAACAAATTAATTATTAAATAAACAGATTTTTTGCGTATTTTATGAGATTTTTTATTTTTATCTTTATTATTAAGCTACGATTTTAATATTTAAAAAAATATTTAAAAATTAGTGTGTGGTTTAATTATCTTTCAAATAATATTAAAATTTTTGCTTTAGGTTAATTAATTCAAAAGTTATTAATTATTTTCTAATCAACAGTCTTCGGCGATTTGCAATAAATAGTCTTCATAGTAATTTGTTTATAAAATCTAAACTAATATTTTTATCATATAATTATTGCCAATTAGATTGCTTTTGAATATCTTAAAAAAATTTAATTAAAATATTTTTTTTTTATTAAATGTAGGGTAATTTTATCGAGGGTGGCAATTACTAGCGCAAACATCGACAGTGCAACGTTAGTGCCAGGTGCGACCGCACTATTAGCAGAGCGCGCCGAGTATAGTCGAGACCGACTACTGGCAGGTCTAACGTTAGCGCGTAACGCACTATTCGCCTAGTGCGAAGTGGCTACCGCGAAGCCGGCACAACCAGTGCGAACTATGGCCGCTATTTACTAAAAAAATCAAACAGTAAAATTATTGTAAATTATTTAAATAGCTAGATTAATTGCCTTTTAAATTATACTAAAATTATAGCTCTAGCTTAATTATTTCAAAAGTAATTAATTATTTTCTAATCATTAAATATTGTGCGGTTTGCAACAAAAAGTCATCTTAGTAATTTGCTCATAAAATCTAAATGAATAAACTGATTTTAACGTTTTTTCACTTAATTATTGTAAATTTAATTACCTTTAATTATCTCATACAAATTTTTAATTAAAAAATTTGTCTGATTTTATACAAGGTAATTTATTTATGATTTTATAGATATATTAATAAAAACCAAATATAAAATTACTGCAAATGACAAAAATACTATTTTTAGTTGATTATTATTATTAAAATAAGTAATAAAAGAAGAAAATGGAAAAGTGTCTTCTATGAATAAAGAAAGTTTCATCATATTGCTTAAATTTTACTCAGTCGTGAGTCATTAGCGGAAAATGAGTCAAATGAAATTACAGGAAAATTGCATTACACGACAAAAGTCATTTACAGTGAATCATCCACTTACAAACTTATTAAAAAAAAAAACATTTATTTAATTTGATAAGGCAAGGCTTTAGAAACCTTTAAAGGATTCAATTTTAAAAATAAAAATTTAAATATATTAAAGATAGAGAAATAAAAAATAAAGAAAAAATAAGATTTATTACAGCAGTTTCAATTGCCTCTGTTTGTGTCGCTGACACTGAATAATGAAATTGCCTTTATTCCTCAACGCAAAATCTTTGGCCATCTTTCAATTTCAATGCACTTGACGCATATTGGAAAAACATTTAAAGCTTTTAAACCTAATTTACGTGCTTGTAATTACTTTTTAATTTGCCAAAAAGCGTTCTTGGCCAACACCCCGGGTTTCTTAATTTAGTCGAGTCGACTTTTTATTTTTCTTGTTTTTACTTTTGAAATTCCACCAAGCAATTAATTTCCTGTCTTAAGTTTCACAGCTATTTTTAACGGTTGCCTCTGTTTTTATTTTTTTATTTTTCAATACTTTATTTTCTATTTTTTAGCTGTTTTTTAATGAAATTTCACTTAAATTGTTAAAATTAATTTTCCGCTTTTAATGAAATTTGAAATTAATTGCTTTAAAATTTTTCAGTTTTACATCAACAGCTGCTTCATTTTCTTCAGCCAGCGTTCCCAGTGCTGCTCTAGTTCTTCTGCTGATGGTCCTATCATCAATCGATACGCCCGTCCAAGACGTATCGTTGCTGTTTGCAGTCGACTGGATTGTGTAAGCCGTAACCGTGCAAACAACCACGGAAACTTTACTAATTAATTAAAATGTTTCATCAGGGATCGCTTTCGAACCACGAACAATATGCTGGGTGACTGTTATGCAGCAGCAGTCGTTGAAGTTTTATCAAAGAAAGAATTAATGGCGGCCGATGCCATTTTACAGGTTTGTCTACTTTATAAATTCTTTATTTAAATTATTTCCATGCAATGCAATAATTGTTTTTTTAAATGAATTTTTGGAAACTGTTTAGGAAACATCGGATTACGATGAACGAAATTCTCTTCCGAATTCCATAACGAAAGAACTGAGTCCTAGTGAAATTGTGATAGTAAACGAGAAGATGAACAGTACTGGTAACATATAATATTACAATATATTAGATGGTAGATGAAATATTCTATTTTTAATAGCATCATTTACCTTAGTTGCTAGTCTGACTTAGGAAATAATTATTATAAACCTAAAACTAAAGAGAGAACCAATTAAATACTTGTTGAATATTTATATACACAATATGTAATGATAATAATAAGACATAGTTGATGTAAGATGAATCTCAATGAAACCCTGAACTGTATTTTATTAGAAGAATTATATTATAATAAATGTATAACACGTAAAAATGCAAAATTTATTTCTTTTTGTTGGAAACCATTAGTCTTTTTTTTAATGATTTTAAAATGATTTAAAAAAAAAAAACCGTTAAAAATTTAACGCAATATAGGAAACTGTATTTTCTGTAATATTTTAACTCATAATTTACAAATAATTTAACAAAAAAGCTAATAAATTAAAGTTAAAAGTTCATAAAAACTAAATAAAAAGGTTACTTGAGTAAAAACCAACATATAAATAAAACAAAATTCATAAATTACACACGTGGAACGTTTATTTATAATTTAAAATACAATAAAGGACTAAGTTGCGGCAATAATAAAACCTTAAAACTAATTTTAGTTTCATTATCCTTGCTCATTATCCTTGATTTTCCAATTTAGCGCTTTCGCTCCTAAACGATTGGTAGCAATTATTAGCGCGCAATTCAAATTGCATTTCGCATCTCGAAAAAAAAAACAGAGTAATCCCACTCGAATAAAAGCGGCTATTACGAAACAGCCACTAATAAATTCTCAAGGCTCAAGGGTACAAACTTTTATCTCTTAATACCACAAATAATCCTCGCAATCAATCAAAAAAGGCAATTTGGTCTCATCGCCGGATGAATTATCAGGTAAAACTTTACTAAGAATTCTTTCAAAGCATTCGCAAAGCGGCATTAAATGCACAATTAATGCGTTCATAGAAAGTGCATGAGATTATAGCGTCAGCATATAAAATTATTGCAAAATTCGTGGAAAATTCTGGCAGTAAAAGCAAATTTGTAAAAGTGCGACAATTAATTAGGCGCACACCCAGCACGTGTCTGCCCATTTTCCAGCTTTGCGCTTCTAGTGGACTTTAATTAGTTTGTAAGTGATTAGCGATAAAGCTGCCGGCCGGTCGTGACGTGTGTAAAATTGGAAAAGCGGCCCCCGGAGCCGCCAGCGAGCGCCATTAATGTCCTCCGCTCCGCGCTGTTCAACTGTTCGCAGCAGCAGTCCGCAACATAACCTCCAAGCTGAGTGGCTGCTGTCGTCGTCGTGTTAAAAAGTTGTGTGCAGCTGAATTGGCTGCTGCAGTTTCGGTGGTTAATAAATCGAGAAATCGCTGCGGTGTCCCAGTTGTGCACTCGCGAAATTAATTCGTTAATTAGTGAAGAAGTAGCAAGTGTTAAATTGGCGAAATTCATGTTGCGTTTAGGTGGCTCGTCGTCATTAATTGCGAAGGCCAAAGGAGGCACCACATTTAGCTGCTGCTGCTGACTTCCTAGCAAGTTGATGCGCTTTTTGTAGCTGAGACGATGGCAGATGTATTCGATATCGAACTGCACGACGTCGAGGTGAAGGATCTGGAGGACTCCGACGACGATATCATCGAAATCGAGGAGGTTCGTCCTTTTTGCGTCCTTGCTCTAGAATAAAAAAATAGTTTTTGCACTAATCAAGGTCCTTGTTTTTTACAGGAAAACTACGATCAAAATCCTAATTTAAACGAAATCATACTGTAAGTTTGATAAGATGATTTTTTCCACATTCAAGGACAGATTATTTTATGTGTTTTGTTGTGTTTATAGATCAGAAGATTTGGAGACTGTGCAGTTAACTGAACAAAATGTTAATCCAGGACAGGAGAAGACTGGGCCACATGATTTCGAATTGCTCAAGGTGCTGGGCAAGGGAGGCTATGGCAAAGTGTTCCAGGTGCGAAAGGTCACAGGGCAGGATAAAGGAACGATATTTGCTATGAAGGTCCTGAGGAAGGCTGCCATTGTTCGCAATCAAAAGGACACTGCACACACTAAGGCTGAGAGAAATATTTTAGAAGAAGTTAAAGTAAGTCTTTATTTTTCTTCAATTTTTTCTTCTTTTGTTTTAAGAAACGTTTTGTTTATTTGTTTACTGGTCATTAAAACAGTTAATTAACTTTCACTTGCTAATTTTTAATAACTGAAATGATAATTGTTAAAATAAATAAAAAGAGAAATTTGGCATTTTAAAAACGTATTTTTATATTGTTAAATTAATCGTTTGTTAATTATAATTAAAAAATCTTCAAATTAAACCAAGTAAAAAAAAGTAATTATTTAAATCCAACCTTTTAAAACATGAATCTCAATGACATTGAAACATTCTTTTCTCTAGTCACTATATTATTGAACAAGAAGTGTTACATAAGAAGAATAATAACTTTGATTGACGTCTGTCATAAAAACAAACAAAAAAATAATAATCCAAGAACTAGAAGGAAATTGAAACCAAACTGGATTTCCTGGTGAAACAAAAAAAAAACATTATTTATTTTTTATAAATCATTAAAAAAAAAATAATAATTTTAAATTATTTAAATTTTAACTTTGTTTCAGCATCCTTTCATCGTAGATTTGATATACGCCTTCCAAACAGGTGGCAAACTCTATTTGATTTTGGAGTATCTAAGCGGAGGCGAACTTTTCATGCACTTGGAGCGCGAAGGGATTTTTCTAGAGGACACCGCTTGGTAAGTTTTGCATTTGTTTACTGTTATTTACTTTGCACGTTGCAGCACGTGTGCATTGCATAAAGTGCAAATTAATTTATTGTGATTATGTAAATTGTAAATCAACTCCTAAACACTATGTTACGTTTTGTGTATTGCTGTATAACTGCATTCATCGCATTTATTATTTACCAATGCAAATAACGAACGGTTTGCATTGCTATTAGAATTGTTAATGTAACTGCCAATAATGCTGTGTGTTGTGTTAATTTGACAATAATAATATTAATCAATAAATAAATAAATTCGTGTTGCAGCTTTTACCTCTCTGAAATAATATTAGCACTGGAACATTTGCACCTGCAAGGAATCATCTACAGAGACTTGAAGCCTGAAAATATTTTATTGGACGCCCAAGGACACGTGAAACTAACCGATTTCGGATTATGTAAGGAGCACATACAAGAAGGAACTGTTACGCATACGTTTTGCGGTACTATTGAATATATGTAAGTGGAAAATTGCATTTTTTATCAATAAAATCAATTTTTTATTAGTTAATTTTGAAAAAATCAATGATTTAATCAATGTGACTGTTTGTTTTAGGGCTCCTGAAATTCTCACTCGCAGCGGACATGGCAAAGAGGTTGATTGGTGGTCTTTAGGTGCTTTAACTTATGATATGCTAACAGGAGCTGTGAGTATTTTAAAAGTTTTTTCTTTGTTAGTTGTTTAAAATTTTTTTTTTCAATTTTTGTTTTGCTTCCGGGTTTATCTACTGGAAATGAACAATTGTTTTTTCGTGAAAATATTATTTGCATTTAAAAAATGATAATTTAGTTTTAAAGTCCGGTCTACACGATTCCTAATTTTTCACTCTAACTTTGCATCTGAATTTCGGAAAATTATTATTTTTATTTGTTTTTTTGATGGAAAAATATAATTATTTTTTACTTTTATAATTGCTTTAGAGTCCAGTTAGTGGTAAATAAAATTTATTTTAAAATAAAATAAATTTAACATTTATTAGATGAAAAAAATAATTTTAAAGTTCGTCTTACATGATACGTTTTTCAATCCCTATGTTTTAGTATCAGTATTCTTTAAATAATTTTTTTATTTGTGCCTTTAATAAAAAAATGTTTTACTGTTGTACAATGTAAAAATTATATTTTTTTGTACTTTCTTTTCTAGCCACCTTTTACAGCGGAAAATCGCAAGAAAACAATAGAGAAAATTCTAAAAGGTAAATTAAACTTGCCGCCTTATTTGACATCAGACGCTAGGGATTTGGTGCGGAAATTGCTGAAGAGGCAAGTGGCCGCCCGTCTAGGTGCTCAACCTCACGATGCTCTCGAGGTGAAGTCTCACCAATTCTTCAAGCAAATCAATTGGGACGATGTGGTCAGTAGGAAATTAGAACCACCATTTAAGCCTTGCTTGGTAAGTCTCTCTTTCTTTTTTTTTTCTTCCAATTAATAATTTAGTTTTTCTTTATTAATTGTTGATTTTTTTCCCAATAGTATTTTTGTAAATTAATAACATTTAATTTTTTTTAGACTAGTGATGATGACGTCTCTCAATTTGATACCAAATTCACCAAACAAACACCTGTAGATTCGCCAGACGATTCAACTTTAAGCGCAAGTGCCAATATGATATTTCAGGTCAGTTTTTATTAATTAATTAATTTATTTTTGGGCAAAAAAGAAATTGCTTCAATTGAAATATTTAAAATTATGAAGATAACAAACATAAAAATGAAATTTTGAAGTTATTTGATAATGAAAAAACAATCTGATAAACAAAAATTGCAAAAACTTTTAAGTTTATTAATTTTTTTTAATTTGTTTTATTATAAAATTAAAAAACAAATCTTACAAAGTTTAATAAAAATAAATTGATTTGATATTGTAATTAATTCGAAATTCCTTAATTAGGGATTTACGTATGTGGCCCCATCGGTATTGGAGGACCTGTACAAGCCGCGGATAATGAAGTCGCGCTCGCCTCGCAAAACCGGATCGACCCCATTGCGACACCACTTCGGTTTGAACTTGTCCAACCACCATCACCACGGCTACCACCAGCAACACCATTCGCACCAGCACCACCACCACCAGCAGCCGCAGCAGCAGCAGCATCCGCATCAAACGCCGGTAATGATGGGCCATCCGAGCGGACACCAACGTGGCGGCACTTATGCGACGCCGCACCATCAGCAACACCATCTTCATCAACAGCAGCAACAACAACAACAACAACAACAACAACAAATGGAATACAACCCGTCCTCGATGCCGCACGGCATCCTCAGGCATCCTGCGCATTCGGTGAACATTGTTAGGGCTGCCGGTGGCTCGCAGCATCCCTCAACTCATGCAGGTCATCTGCAGCAGCACGCTCAGAACAATTGTGCGGATGAAATGATGGACGTTGTAATTCCAGGTCTACCTCATTAGCAAAATTTTTATTATTGTTTATAATATAATAATAGTAACAAATGATGGATATCCAAATTATATTATATATACATTATTATATATTATTATTCTTATTGTGTAAAACAGAAAATGTAATTTACTCTTATTTAGTCTCTTTGGTCTTTATACATATACTATAAGTTTTTATTAACTTTTTCTGTGTATTGATTATGAAATTATTAATTATGCAAAGTATGTTTTTGTAATAATTATGAAGTAATGATTGATAATTATTGTGAGAAATGAAGAAAATACTGATTCGCTGCTTTTGCGACAACTTTTTGTAATTATTATTATTATAATTATTATTGCGATTATTTAAATTCATGAAAAAATTGCGCGTCTGTTGTATGGGTAGTGTTTTTGTTTGTTTGTTGGTTTTGTTTTGGAAAAACTGTTTCAAGTTAGCCTTTTGTTTTCTTCCGGGGGGTTGAAGTGCGCATGCAATTGCTATATTGTTAAATTAAGTGGCCAATACTCGCAACAATGAAAGTAATGTTAAACAATAATATTGTAATAATAGTATAATAACAATAACTGAGTAATTTTTGATACACACTTATATATTTGTAAATGTATTAAGGGAAATGTTACCATTTTTTCTTTTCTGTTTTCTTTTATTGTCTGTTTATCGCGAAAGAAGAACAAAAAAACGACCCAAATATATAAATATTGTTTTTAGCGATACACTTTGATGCGAAAATGGCCTTGATTAATTAATTTAATTACTTGCTAATGTTTAATAATTACTCACTTTCATTGATTATTACTCTTTCTTTGCATCTGTTGATTCGTTTTTTTTCCAGTAATGAATTAGTTTAATTTGATGACGAAAGTTTTGTTGTGTATATCGTCTTTTTTCTGTTTCTTTTTGATATACTTAGGTTATTGACAATAAAAATTGGCTTAAATTTACTAAATTTTTCTAAGTCGATCCATTTTTTATTTTGATTTATTTATTTTTCATTGAAAAAATTGGTTATTAAATATGATAATTTAAAAAAAGTTTATTTCTGAATTAAAAATAAAGCATGGATTTATTCATTGAATATTTGGCTTTAATAAAATTGTTTTCAGCAATTGTTTTACAATTTACTTTCGAAAATGCAGTGGGTTGTTTTTTTCTTGGTTGGTTTTATGGAAATGCGCCATTTTGCATTTCAAATTTAAGTTTTGCGTAAGTTGCTTTTAAGAAATTACTTTTACTTATGCAAAATGCATAAAAATCCTTTAACAAATTGCATTTCTATTTTATTATTAAGTTTGTTTATTTTTTTGTTAAGTTAATTCTTAGATATACGAAAAAAAATTGTATTTTTTGTATTTTATTGCCCGGAAATAATTTTTTTAAGTGCTCGGCTGTCCATTTCTATTGAAAATAGAAGGTGAATGCAAAAAAGAAATCAAATTTTCTCAAAAACCACTAATTGGATTTTTTAATTTTTGCCCTTATTTTATAAAGCATATTGTTCTTTAATAAAATCAATAACAAAATTTCATATTTGGCTTACCGATTTTCCGGAAATAAGTTTTAAGTAAGCGGTATCCTTTTCAATAGATTATATAAAAGGCGAGTGCAACAAAGAAGTCAAATTTCTCAAAAAC
>JASKGO010005533.1:0-59678 GCA_030556065.1 Holobus sp. GC000080
AATATTTTAGGTGAACTAGAATTTTGATGTTAATAATATAGTCAAAAAGCGGATTCGATAACATTGATAGTTCTCCAGATATGGGTAGTCGGCCATTGGAAACAATCACCCTGTATAAATACACCTACCTAAACGAAAAAATATATTCGAATTTTTATTTATTTTTAAATGTAAGAAGTGAAAATAATATCAATTTCAAAATCGAAACTTGCAATCCAATGAGAGTATTTTGCAACCTGATAAAATGACCGCATTAAAGGCAAACCCAGTAAACTAATTTAAACTTTTTTTTCACACTGGGAAATTAAACCAATTACTACAGTAACTCAAAATATTCATTATTTCTTTAAAAAGAAATCTAAAAACGGTCTTACAAGTAGCATTTCTATTTATAGTTTAATAACAATAGAAAAGCAAAAAGCGGATGGAAATTAATTTGATTCCACAAATTCCTTCTTGAAATAATTACTTAGTATTTAAAAATTCCGCCAGCCTCCCTCCCTTTCTCTCCATCAAGAGAAAAAACAACGTAATTGTTTCGCAAAGAAAATTACAAAGGCAATTTAGCATTTATATATAAATAAAGATCAAGAGGAGTAGATATAGTAGGTAAATGAGAAGTTGTCTATATAATTAAAAACAAATTTACTGAAATTAAAGGTAAATGTTTTGTATGTTTTTTTATCGGGTAATTTCTTGCTCGCAATGTACGACCGATCATTACATCCCTCTGTAGTACTATTTGTACATATGCTCACCATTATAAGCGACTTTTGTGTGCGTTTAATGATAATACATAACGAAAAACACATGTCTCACACATAGAGTGAATGGATGTGTGTGTGTGTGTGTGCGTGCGTGCGTGTGCGTGCGTGTGTGTGTGTGTGCGTGTGTTAGTGTGCTGTCGGATGGTAACTTTTCGGTGGCGCCTTATAAATGGAGACACAATAATAATTTTTGTCGGTAGACTGAAGACGACGCGCCATGTAATTCAACAATTGCCTTCTTCTTCGTGATCAACATTCTATACCCATTTCTCCTCCACTTGCATTCTGCTGTCTTTTCTCTTCATGCGGCGTCTTTCTCCGTCCGTTGTACTTCTTCGCGCGCATCAAAGTATAGTCTTTATGGAAGAAGCATCTGAGCGACTGTCTCTGTTGCGTTGTTAAGTCATGCAAAATAAGAAAAATTTGCGTCATTAAGTTATTATTTGCACATAACTCTCCCTTTTTCTGTGCCATTCAACATTCCGATGTTTTTACCGCATCCATTCTATCGCACGAATGCCATCGATTATTCTTCGAACGAACGATGCATCGATGAAAAATGTATAGATCATTCGTGCGGGATGTACGATCTTTGTATATGAGGACGTTCGGACAGTACAACAATAAATGACAAAAGTGCTATCTTAATCAATCTGTAGTTTGATTTGTTTGGGGTTTTAGATTCAGTTATAGGAGAAAATCGGAATTAAAAATCGTTGATTTGATTTATTCGGTCAATAAATTGATATTTAACTTATGCATTCATATAAAATTACAACCTCAATCCCAAATTATGCTATTATATTTCTGCTTTTATTTTGTCGCAAATTATGGTAAACTAATTCATATTTCTTCAATAAATTTTATTGAAACTTCTAAAAAAAATATTTTTATTTCATATTTTTTCGTTACTAATTTACAAGTGAAGAATTTACATAAAATTCGAATTTTGTTTCAGTTTCGTTACTAGCACTGGTGGTTGAAATTGTTCCCTACTTTATGTTGAAACTTGGACTGTTTTTTTGGTTTTTCGATCTCTTCTTACATATACACCACTATTTTGATATTTTAAATCTCCCAAAATATTTCAGGTGTAATTTTGATATTAATTTATTTTGTTTTTTTTTAAACTAATTATGACAAGCTGTTAAAATTTATCTTGAGCACTCACTACTTCTCTCTTATATCATTATTTTTCAGGACGTATTGATTAAGTTTATTTATCTTTGTTAATCAAAGATTGTTAAAGAAATTTGTAGCTTAATTTGGGACAGAGGAAAGAACATTTTTACCAATACTGTAAAATCTAGATGTAAAATGTAAATAAAATAATTAAGTGGCAAATTAATTTATAGTAGATTACGTTACTAGTATTGTTATGAAGGTTGTAACGAGCGAGTATTTTTGGAGCACGAGCGAAGCGAGTGCGACTAAAGTACGAGCGAGACACCCTTCACAACAATACGTGTAACGTATAGTACTTTATGCGCACCCTATCATCCCTTTTTAGGACGAAAATGCAAAATTTAAAGAAAAATTAAAGTGAGGTTAAGTTCCATTTCTTTACATAACTAGTACTTTAAAGTACTTTAAATCACTAGTACGGTAAAGTAATTCACATTTGACGTTTCGAACCGTGAAATAAAGTAACGGGACTTGACCGTTCGAAACGTCAAATGTGAATTACTTTACCGTACTAGTACTTCGATTTCACAGTTTGAAACTGTTCAATTAGAAGGTCCTTTTATGTGCGCATAAAATAATATATTTATTCAATACTAGAATTATTAAATGAATCCTTAAATAAAAAAATGAATAATAATTACTACAACCTTAGTAAAAATATAAAAAAAAAGTATAAAACTCTTACTTTTCACAAAATAACATCTTGATATAAATTTTATATCAATATTTTTAAATATTATTAAAAAAAGTTATAAAATAAAAAAAATAGTAATAAAAAAAGAAGCAGAAGGTAATTTTTCAAATATTAAAAAATCCAGTTATAAAATTAAAGTAATATTTTTTTAAGAAATGTATCATTTTTAAAATTCTTTATTTATAAAATGAATGAATAACTGCTTAAAAACGGATATTTAATTATTGTAAATTGAAAAAAAAAGTATCAAATACCTAAAAAAAAATTATGTAAACGTTCAATAAATATTTCCAATCAAAAGAGGGAAAACAAGAGTCGATTACGATACAACTAAGGAAACAAATTTTGCAAATACTTTTATTACAGATTCCCAAAAAGAAAAATGCATATTTTTTTCAAATCGAAAATGCAATTTTTTTAAATAAATTTAATATCATAAACTTTGTATAAAAAAACTTATAATTCTTTAAAATATAAACTTTAAAAACCTTTTATCGCAGATGTTTGTTCTCGTAATTAGTATGTAAATATTTTAAAATTACATTACCGAAACCGATAATCCAGTGTAAAGCAGCGCTCGCGAGAAATCCGATACGTTGTCTTAAGTACTCTGTGTTCAGTGTTCTCTCATCAACGGAAGAGAAAAAGCCAAATCTTATAGTTGGACACTGACCGAATAAATAAATCAATTAACGCTCGGCGATCTAGAGAGAGAGAAATACTTTCGAGTGTTAATTATGATGGCTCGAATGACGAGCATCGGAACGAGATGAAATATGAAGATATAAATTTAGGCCGAAGAATGAAGAGCGAGCGATGCAAAGCCGGCGAGTGCTTCCAAGACCCTGTAAAGCATACAGGGAACTTGTTTTGTCTCTTGTAACAAATGCTAATTAACATAATCCAGCCACCAAAAATGTTACTGTTGAAAGAAACAAAAAAAAATTTTTTCTTGGAAAATTTTAACACTTTTTCTTCTTCATATCCAAATTACAAAAAACAATTATAAATTATGAACTGTGATATAAATTTACAATAAAAAAAAAAATCGAAATTTACGTGCAAAAAACATATTTTTATTTTTACAGTAACAACATAATTATTATTAATTAATCAAAAATCATTCCATGAACGTCCTGTATAAACTACAGATTTATGTGGAGCGCATTGTTGGGAATGATGAATGTTAGTCATCGGAGTTAAAACAATGCAACTACTAATACTGCCGTCGTACAAGAAAAAGAAGTATGCGGAGAAGAAGCTGGCCGGAGAGACTGAGCACCGCAGCAGCATCAGCAACAGCAACCAGAGAGACCGGAGAGGAATCCGGCCAACCCCATGCAGGTACGAACTTGATTCTCGTCTCTTTCTCCACATATTACAAACTATATGTTGCCTGTTCTTCAGCAGCCTTGTGCGTGTGTGTGTGTGTGTGTGTGTTTGCTGTTGCTGCACAAGAGTCCTTATTGATTTAGTCGAATTTATGGTTGCCTTTTTAAAGCACACATGGAACGAACGTACGTAATAACTATACGGTTGCTTCGCTGCCGAGGAATGCGTTATTAGCTATAAGTATAGGCGCAGATATAGATAAAGATTGAGCAGTAATTAATTAGACCGATTCGGGCGATCGGGCGAGGGTGAAAAAGTAAAACATTTTGAAAATCCGTTATTGATGGCCGTGCTCGCACGTTTACAAATTAATTTATTTTCATTATGTGAGCCCACCATTTCATCGATTTATAATTTATGTTGGATGGATGATCATCTTTATTTCATTAATTAATGTATTTATTTATATGAATTTAATTTGGTATTTTTATTGTTGAATTTCTAACTGTAATTCATCAAGTTATAAATTGTAAAGGGTGAGTTGTGAAATACTTTCCTGATTCAATTTATGTATTAAATATATCATCAGTCATATGACCACTATTTGATTCTGTTTGTTAATAAATCGTAATACGAAAATTAAAAGTTTGATAATATTTTATTATTTTTCAAAATCGGGTATATGACCATAATTTCAATTCGAATATTGCGCTTAATTTATCGACTTGTTCAAGGAGAATTTGCATGCACTCTGCTTTTTCAAAAATTACCAAGGAAACGATTCAAAAGCGTTGAATCCAAGATGTTAGTGGTCGATTGTGACGTACCAACTGCTAAAAATTATGCGGCCCGGAAACCCCTCATCAATAGGGCCATTGTTTGACCGCTTGCTCAGTTATGGAACGTAAAACGATCTGACTTAAGTTTAGTTAAGGTTGTTGGAATTTGACGTAAACTTTCACTTTCAGCGGCTATATTTTCAGTAGTTCTAACAGAAGAAGCCCACTGGTAAGATCTATGACCTTCATTGAAATATTTTCCGGAAAATATTTAAAAATTGGTCAAATTCCGGGTTTTGTACGACCTGATAATAGACCCCCGAAGTCAACAAAAACTCTCAAAGTTTCAAAAAATGTACTTTTAATATTTCGATTGATTTCATATTAATTCTTTATCATAAAAAATATTTTCTGTTACGAATCCATTACAATGGATTCGTGGTTTTTTTTTGTGATTTCATCCCTTAGCTAACCATTGTAATTACCGTAAGATTGAAATGAAAAGATTTCATGATCTAGGAACTTCATAATTTTGAAAATGGAACTCGTAAATTAAAAATGAAATAAATATAAATTTATATTATATGAAATATATTGCAAAAATCGTTAAAAGTAATTGTTTTCGCTTAAAACATATACTTTTCCCTCAATTATATACCATTAAAGCAGTAATAAAATTATAGAAATAATAATGAATAATAATTGCGCATAAATAAATTACGACATTAAAAGCGTAATCTTTCGTAATGTAAAAAATAGTTTTTCTCAGAATGCGTTATTTAATAATGTCTATACAAACTATGTTTTTACAATTTACTAATTTTCCCATACCGCACTCGTATATTTCTTGAAAAACGTTACACCAGACAGTGATAAATATTTAAAAATTGTAATTTCACAAATTAGCTCACAAGAAATTAATACAATTTAGAAAAATATCAAAATGCTACAATATTTACAAAATATATATGAAAATGTTATTCTTTATTAGTTTAAATGTTTTGATTTTTAATTTAAAATTTCAATTCTTATCTACTTTTTAAATAAATCTTTTGCTCTTTTTGGCACATAATCGAAGTAATCGCTTTATGTAATCTAATAATCATTCGATTAATCGATTATGAAAATTTTTCCAAAAATTGCTTCGTATAGTCGATTTTGTATTGATTATCAGTAATGCTAGGCATAGTCGATATAATTTATTTAACCGTAACATCGTAACAACTTAAAAATACAAGTAAAGTATATTTTTTAATGAAAAGTTCAACTAATTTCAATTAAAATTCTGGTCTCAAATTAAAAAAAAAAGAAAAAGTATCAAAATCCTATATTTACAAAAAAAATATGTGACATTGTTATCCATTATTATTTCAAATGTTTTGATTTTTTATTTAAAATTTTAATTCTAATCTACTTTTTAAATAAAACTTCTGTTTTTTTTTTGCATAATTTGAAAGTTGTTTTCATTGCAAAAGCCTTTGACAGCAATAAGGACAATATTGATACTTTATTTCAAAAGGATTTTTTCACTATTTTTGCTAACAGAAATATTTTCAAATTTTAATTTCCACATAATAATAACATAAAATAATAGTTAAGCGAAATTTGAATTTAGATTCCAATTTGATTAAAAATGTAATCCATAAATATCTAATTTTTTAAATTTTTAATAACGCATTATTTAAAATGAAAATCCACTATAAAGAATAAAAAAAAAATAGAAATATTTAATAACCGTTGCAATACTAACCCATATTATACACCCTGTATTTGGACTTAAATGTACACCCTGTATGCATAATACATTTTTTTCTGGATAGAAAAAGAAAATTATGATTACGACTTGTTTGTTTACGAAGGTCTGTGAATTAGGAAGAGAGAGGATAAATAAAGAGTGTGTGTCGATAATATAAATCAAAAACCGATGACGACATGGTGCCCGATTCCGGCCGGCCCGCTGCTTTTCTTCTACGTCTTCTTCTTCCTTTTTTTTCTGTATTATGTAAGCTGCATACGCCTCTTCTCCTTGCTGCGGCGGTGGCGTTTAAGAAGACAGAGATGCGGGCGATGCTACAGTTTTTTACTGGTGGCGCCCTTCTTCCCAACATCAAAATACAGATTCAAAAATAATCAAATAAATGAAGACCATCTAAATGATTTGAGTCATTTGATATTTGAGTCATTAAATTTGAAAAAAAAAGGTTTAGTGCACGAAAGTGTTATCTTTCAAGGATTGTCTATTTTCAGTAGCAATTTGATTAAAAATTATCTTAAGTAATTAATGATTCATAATTTCCACTATTAAAACTGATAATACTTCCCCCACAATAAATATGTAACCGGATTATTTTTCGTTTTGTTTCAAATGTTATGGGTTTTAATTTTAATATTCATAAATATGCAGATTATTAATAAAGCCGATAATCTTAAAACACATTGTAGATTTGTTTCGTTTACAGAAGAACTCGAAGAAGAAGAAGAAGCAGAAGAAGGAGAAGAAGATGGGGGCCGATCCGGTGCGCTTTTGTTTCGTCATTAACGTCGACTTAAACCCACAACAAGAACGAAAATAAACACAATAAGCATGTAATTTTTTTCTATAGATTCTCCGGCTGGGTAAGTTCTTCAGTTCTTCTTTAGCTGGACATTCCAAACAGGTCCGCGCGCCGCATAAAATGCACTTGCCCGAAGAGTCCGACTCTCTCCCATCATCAAATTGGTCTTCATCATCAATGCGGTCGGTCATCTCGCTGCAGCAGCATCAACTGCTCAAGAAGGATTCCTCCACGGGGCGCAAGACGAAGAGGCGATAGAGCAGGAGAGAGACGCCAGCAGCATGTTTGTTGTATGTTTAACTACCGACATGATTAGTTACTTACAGAAAAAAAAGTACGACACGAACAAAGAAGTTAAAATAAAAGCAACAAAGGATGGTCTAATGAAAAAACTTGTCGTCGCTAACTCAAGTCATGTTAGCATGCCTCCTTTTTTTTATATTCATTCCCTTCCTTTTTCCTCCGCCGTTTCCTTCATTTTCCCTGTATGAATGTTGCAAAGTGCAGCGAATGCACCGAAAAATGCAAATAATTGCGATGCATGTGGGGTGGTCGTTTCTCGATAATTTCTCTCTAAATATTTCTGCGTCTCGCTCTGTTCTTTTACGTTTTTTTTTTGTTTTTACTATTTGGAGTCGTAGGTTCGTTTTTCTTAATTGATTGCTGACTATGTCTATTGGGCATAATTTATTACTTACGGGTAGCCCGTTAAGGAGCTTTGTCTTATTGCAACTCATTGCGTGAATTAAATATTTAATTGTTTTTTCTTCAATGAAATGCGGATTTAAATGGAAGTTGAGAACAAAAACTAAAAAAATGTTATTTGTTATATGCTTATTTTAATCAGTATGTTTTTATTTTAAGTAATTTTAAGACAATTTTAGTTATATTATATTATGAAATAAGCAAAATGAATAATTTTAAAATTGTAGCGTATACAATATGGGAGCTTTCTCGCAGCAAAAATAAATCTTTTAAAGAAAATTAATAAATTTTAAGAAGATCTACAGAATTTCATGTAAATGTTCTTTACAAAAAAGTTTAACTGATACATTGTTATTACAAAATGATTCAAAAAAACGTTAAATCGAATTAAATGAAATTAAAAACCAATTTTTAATGTTTTTTAGGCAAAATTGGTTTTAATTATTTTAATTTTTTTAGTAGACAAAATTCTTAGAAAATGCTTAATCAATCTTTTTACTTTGCTGCTTCTTCCTAACATATATTTTTGTCCATTATTTAAAGCTGTTAAAAAATAATTGCTATTTACAGAACACTATGTGTATTGTCTTATGTGAAGGCGCCGGGTAAATATACTTTTTCTAAATATAATACACCATAATACACTTTGAAAGCGAAAGTTATTCACAATATGAATTCTTTTTGCAATTAAAGCAATTATTAAATTTATCAAATAGCTCGTCATAAATTGTATTGCAACAATCACTTCAGTTGATCCGCTATCAATGGCTATTACAATAATGGCTATTATAATAAATTAAATTAACTGTTTTCAGCAATAAATTATCAAAAAACTTGATTTTTATCTAAAAATAGATAATAAATTTGTAAAATAACTGAAATTTAATACTTTTAATTATATTATTATATTACATCATTTTTATTTTCATTTAAGTGGCTGTTAAATACACACAACTTATGACACAATAGCCTCTTTATCATTTACTTATCAGACAAATCTTATTTAACAAACTTGAATTCCTAAATGTAATAGATTTAGTTAAGATGAGTCCAAGAGTCGAAAAAAACTAATTAAACATTTTTTATTGTACATTAAAATTGATGAGGTTAAACTATATTTTAGAAAATTGAAAAAATGGGTTTATAATCTGAATTATGATGAATAGCAGATTTTTCTCGGAGTTATTTTTGCAGAAAATTATGTATCGATATTGAAAAAAAATCAATTTAAATGAATATATTAATAACAAGTTGCAATTTTAACTATGATCATTTTTCCAAATATAAAAAAAAAATATTTTAATTTCTGCATTAATTTTTTAAAGAAAAAATAAGTAAAAAACAGTAAAATTGAAATAATTTTAATATTTTATATATCATAAATTTTATATATAAAAATCACTTTTATGGTTAGTGACAAATAAAAAAATTAAGTTAACGAAAAAGAGTTATCGATAAAAACAAAATTTGCAAAAAATGAATGAAACGCCCGTTAAAAATATTATAAAAAGAAAGTTTAAAACTTTGTGCAAATAAAAAAAAAACTCTTGGTAAAACATCAAAGCAACCATAATTGCAAGTAAACTAAATCAATCACTTGTAGTTGTACCTTTAATAAAACAAACAAGACGGCTATTAGAAGAAAACGCGATATCTTTTTTCAGTTCGGATGATTTTAACGAGTTTTTAAGATGCTTCGAATAAGTTATGATGCCGTCGAATAAATAAATATCGCGCAATGCCATAAGACGATCCCTAAGCTGCGTTTGGCAATTTTATCCATGCAACGCAACGCTGTAAGAAGTGTAACGAAACATTTGTCGGGCCCTTGGCGCGAACAGGATAGCCATCTAGTCATCAAAACACCAAAAGTAAATAGCGCCAGTAGCGATTAGAGAGCGAGTGAATTATCGAAGCAAATTGATATAATCGTTCGATGGTCGGTGGCTTTCTTTGATTAATCGGCGCCTACACTGGCGACTCGCGCTTCCTTCCGGTCGCCTTTTCTCTTTTCTTTGTTGCATTGGCATCCACTGGCGAAATTAGGGAACACATAGTTACTGTGCTACTTCTATTGCCACTGTCTGTTACTACTGCTGCTGTTCCGCTATGGTGTTATTGAAGGATGAAAAATTAACGACAAGTCAACAAACAACAAACGCAGTCGGTCGTCGGTCGCCTACACTTTTTCCCTTTTTCATTTTTCCTACGCCGTCGCCGCCGCTATCCATTCTCCGTCTCTGTTTTGGCTCTGGTATGCTGCTGGCTGGTGGCAGACGCCGGCCGACCGTGTGTGGTGGCGCCCCTTCTCGACAACAGCGCCGCCTGTCTGACGGACGCTCTGATTACCACCACTATTGCCGCCGCCGCCGCCGTCGCCGCCTCCGCACCACTATATGACTTACTAATGTGTTTGTGTACAACAACAATTCCGACGTCGTTTCGGAACAACGAATCACAACACGTACACATCTACTTATACAGGGTCTTATTATTTTATTTTTTATTTCTTCAGATTTTATTGTTATTTGCTGTTGGTTCGAACTGAAATAGTTTTAGTTTGTGTCTGATTAGAGTAATATAATTAAAATCTATAACAACAACAAACTAAATTTTATAATTTAAATCCCTTTTTGGGAAAAAAAAAATGAATATTATAAATAATGTAATGATATGAATTAATATAATACTTACATTTTTAGTTTTCTTTTTCTAATCTTCAATGCTAATCATAAAAAGGGTTATTTCGTTGAAATATAAATTTTTAGCTAATTGATGAGTCATTAGCAAACTTCTGTTTATTGTTAATATTATTTAGATTTTACATAAAAGTATCTATAAGAAACGACTTCAACTTTTTTTTTATATGTCAAATAGTTTTGTTGGAATTAATCATCAAAAAACTAGTGATTTTCAGTTTTTTGATAGGATCCAGGATCTCAACCATGGTATTTATCCGATTTTTGTAAATTTCGATTCATTGCTAGTAACATTTATCGAGTTTGACTCATTTAGAACTGAATTAATAAAGTAGTTTAGAAATAGTTTACCTAAAATTCAATTTTCATTGTTAATAAATTATTAACGTATGGGGTAAATATTTTTGAAAATATCAAAATTTTAAAAGCTGTTCAAAGAATGAAAAAAAAAACGAAATTAGACAATTTATTAATTATATGCAAAGTAAATAACTAATTCATTTGAACCAATGGAACTTCAAATAAATAATATTTTTGAACACCCTAATGATGAAAAAAATATCAATAAAAAACTTAATTTTATAACTTACAACGGTTTTTAGGAATTAAAATTAATTTCAATAAGTAATTAAACAGAATATATCTCAATCATCTCTATAATAATAATTATCTCTATAATTTTCATTGTTAATAATGAACAGACTCTCAAAGTAGAACAAACTAGCTATTAAAAAAAAATGAAAGAAAATAATAATTTTCCGACACTGAAGGAACATTTAATAATAATTGATTCATTATCATCTTTGATATCCAAATAATAAATACATATTTAAAAAAGACAATGGATAAAAAAAAATAAAGTAAATAAAATTTTAGGTAATTTTTCGGTCAGTATCGATAAAATGCAATCGGTATATCATTAATTATCATAAGTAAAAAATAAGTTGAAATTAAATATTGGTTTCGTTAAAGGTAGCGAAAATTGGCAAAAAAAAAACATTTCCGAAGTGATTAATTATAAAGGACCCTGTATGGATATTATCGTATAAGACTGGTGCAATCGTAAGTGGAAATTGATGCAAAGTCATATGAACATAGCCGTTTTAATGGAGCGCAAGTAATGAATGTGCTTTACCATATCTAAACTAAAGGCCGATCGAAGAATACCATTATTGGAGCGTTGTTAATGAACAGCTTAGTTGCTAATACCGTAAAATGGACTTGCGAAGGAAGAAAAAAACTACAAATTCCACCTAAAAATAGCGTTCGTTCTTCGCCTCCTTTGTTAAACTTATTTAGATTTTTACATTTACGGTCAGACCTAAAAGATAATAAGCCGCAATTAAATATGGTTTGTTCAACTGTTCAACATTTACAGAACTCTAGAAATAATAAATTAATTAAAGTTTCCAAAGTTTCTCATTAAGGTCCAAAACTTTTTATTCATTATTTTAAGAAAATTGTTAATTTCGTATTTTTTGGTTTGTAAATGTAAATGTAAATTAAATTTTATGTAAGAACTAATTAAAAGCTTAATGAAGAAATAAATCAGGCAAATAAACTGAATCATATAATGAGACCAATAAAAGAAGTAGAGAAACTCGCACGAGCAAAAAAACAAAAGCAAACAAAGAGCAGAAGCTCTAAAATAGACACATAAATAAGTTATAACTACGAGCCAATATAGTAAAATGCGAGAATTATATATCGAGAAGAAAAATTGGGCCAGCAAACGCTCCATTTCTCTTTCCTCTTCTTCTATTCCACCGAAACCTTGTTAGTCTCCTTGCAGTCGAACCATCTACATACAGACGTAACATGTATTGTATGTGTATATCCTTTGTGTTTACCACGACTGTAATAATAGGCGAGGGCAGGGAAGAGAACGTTGGAGGCAAAAGAAGAGCAATTTTCATCCACTTTGCGTGTTTGCGCCATAAATATGATTTTCGTGCTAGCTATATCTGCGATATACAGAGGTTCGGATACGTATGTGGCAATCATAAAATAGTTGTTAATGAAATGATATTATTGTGTTTTCCTAAATCTGTTGTTGTTTTCGCCGCGAATGCCAAGTGAGGCACAGGCACCGTTCCCTCGGCGTGGCGAGCGAGTGCCGCCTCCGCCGCCGGCAGACTCCTGGCTCCTAAGCTGGCGGGGTTGTGCTGGAGCCGGAGTCCACTCTAGTCTCGCCGCTTCGGCTCCCCCTGTTTATGCCACTGTCAATATTAATGTCACCCTTGTTTATAAAATCACGATATCGTTTCTTTCTCACCCTCACCTCACCCCTACAGTTATACTCTACTATGTATACCAAGGATGCTTAAATAGCATCAACGTCTTAATGTCTAGTACATATGGCGCGACACCCCTATTTCAGATCATGGGAAATGAGCTTTTTGCTTTACATAACATACATATAATAAATATTTCTTTTCGGCTTGCGTGATATATTTGATTATTTATGTTGGTTTCTTTGCTTTTTTGCTAATATATTTTTTATGGTTCTTCTATTGATAAATATATTATTTTTTGTTTTTCTTTGAGGTCTTTTTGTTTTTGTATGGGGGTGTTTGCGTGTTTTTCAATTTATTCGATTTGCTTTTGCGGTTTTGGAAAAACGGCGGAAAAGTTTTACAAAATTGGACTTTTTGATATGCAACCCATTAATCAGAATACACTTGGCAAGGTTTTCCGTTGGAATTTTTAACAGGAAAAAATATAAAATAAAAGAAGAGCAAGATGAATTATAAATTGTACCTAAACATTTAAGTTGGACAAATGAATAATATAATGCATTAATTAAATGGAAACTTTTCTTAAGTAATAATTCGTTAAAAATAAAAATATTGGAAATAAAAGCTATACGGAAAGGGACTAAGGAGACCTTTAAAATGCAAAATACACTTACTTAAAATACTCATTTCAAAATTAATCGAAAAATATTTAGTTTTGTTCAAGAAACAATAATTCCTTCGATTTTTTATCATTATAAAATAAGGATCATTTTGTTGTCATTATAAAATAAAATTAAAGGAAGGGTTAAAAACATGAAATAATTCATTCTCATAAAACTTGTTGTATTGGTTATTTTTTTTTATTATTAGACAATTATCTCTTTATGAAATTACTTTTATCTCAGAGAAACCTAATTTCACGTTTCTACAGCCTAAAAAAATCAGCAATTTAAAATAATTTAGAAAATTGAGTATAATTTACATTATATAAAACTTTGTTAAAGGAAACCTTTCTTAATTAAAGACGATAATTGCAATTGTATATTTTGCTTCATAAATATTTAAAATTCCGCATTTTCAATTACCTCCTTGATATAAAGATAGATGCAAAGTGAAAAACTTATTATAGTATATTATAAAAAAAATTAGCTTAAAAAAAACCATTAATTCTAATTTAAATCTCTTTAATTTTTGATAATTTTTAATAATCTTTTGAAACATTTTTGGTAATTACTTTAAAACAATATCAAGTATTGAATTTCAATTAAACAAACATTATTAAAAGATATATGCTTTGTAATAAACCAAATCATGTTATTTAAACGTCTAATTAAAATAAAATAAATAATAATACTGACGAATAAAAAAACCCTTTTGCAAAAATATATATAAAAAAAAACGCAAATCCAAAAATAATTGACTTTGGGAAAGTTTAAAATAAATATTAGGTATGTACGAGTATATGTAGAAAGCTGATATTTCGGTAGTAGTTTATCTAAACGGAAAAAGCAAATAGCAATTGCGAAGCGAAGAGAGTGCAAAGCCAACAAATAACAATTAATGAGGCAGTCTGAGAGACTGATTAAATATGTGTGCTATGATAATAGTTGTTATAGGAGTGGTGACATTAGATACGACGTGTCACCAAGAAGTGGTAGAAGAAGCGGCACAGCACACAATCACGCGAGTAAATAAATGATGGTTTAGTCGTTTTATAAACATGAGAGCAAAATGAAATGACGCCAGTTCTTAGGAGTTCTGGCGTCCAGGGCGTCGCGGCGGCGGCCCCAGGCGGCGTCTTCCAACTGTATGACTTTTTGTCAAATTAATAAAAATGCAACCGACAAGCAGCGGCGGCGGCGGCGGCAGCGGCGGCAACAGCAGCAGCAGCAACAGCAACGGCAAGCGGCAGCAGTAGCGGCACCGGCAGTTTTCGGTTCAGCTTCTTCCGGAGCGCGCACCCGATGGACTTATATCCGATATGATTTGTTTACATGACCACTGCCAAATTGTTAACGGTTGAAATATTGGTCTGCACCGGCAGGGATGTTTTATTGTTGCATTAAAACTTTTCCTCCATAATTTACTTATACATTTGTGTGTGTCTCTCATCTACTAAATTCGAATTTTACGAGGTCCCTTATTCTTCGACGAACATCTTTCACTTTGCCGATTGTGGCCATCTTTGTTTGCTTGCAAATCAGCGCTGATCTAGCATTTTCCTTTCAGAGGAAACTTATTTATTCCTTTAAGAATAATTAATTTGCTTCAAAAAGTATAGTTATTTCTTTACCAATAACAATAAAGTTTAATCTGAACTAATTGTACGGTGTACTTATAAATGGTAATTAAATCATTTATAAGATCCAAAAGTAGTGTTTCGCATTACAGGCGAATACTATTAAATCAAAAGCTAAACTATTTCACACTTTTTAAATAAAGAAAAAAATAATTTATGGTAAAATTGAAAGCATTAAAATGTTTTAAATCTATAAAGGTATAAGTCAACTCTACTTAAAAGGTTAAAAACCAAATTGTAATTACGCAATGACAATTAAATTCGCAGAAACAATAGCACCTGAATCAACAGTCCAATCGGAAGTCATTAATGAACTTTGTAAAGAAAATGATTTCCACACAGACGCCAAACTAAAAGCTATATAAATCATTTAATCAGAGCGAAATAAATTTAGTTTGAAAATGTTTCTGAAAGCATTGCTTCTTTTCAGTTGTGTCCTCCTAGCCACAACAAAAGAACTCGCGAAGATTGTAGACGGAGAAGAAACGTCAATCGAAAAATTTCCCTTTCAAATTGCTTTGCTTTACAATAGAAGATTTACGTGCGGTGGTTCAATCATATCGGCAAAATGGGTCTTAACAGCAGCTCATTGCACTTACAGGTGACTATCAATTAATTAGCAAATTAACGATAGAATGAACAAATAACCATTTGGGCCAACTTGCAGGCGATTAGAAAGCAATTTCACGGTACGCGCAGGATCCAGCAAAGCCACTTCCGGCGGACAACTCATTCCTGTTGCATCCGTGCACTCGCATCCGAAATTCAACTGGGACACCATTGATTACGACATTTGCTTGCTGGAATTAAGCAAGGAATTGGAATTCGGACCCACTGTTCAACCAATAGAAATCGCGCTCGCTGAACCGACCACAAGATCCTTGGCGATGGTCGCAGGATGGGGAGTCCTTAAGGAAAACTCTAGATATTTGCCTCCCATAATAAGATCTGTTAAAATACCGATTGTAAGGAGATTCAGTTGCAATTTAAGGTACTTTTATCAGGTGACGCAACGGATGATTTGCGCTGGATATATTTTCGGTGGACGAAACATTTGTGAAGTACTTAGTTTTATTTTTATTTTATTTAATAAGCGGATTATTTGCATTTTGTTTTCTTTAAGGGCGACTCTGGAGGAGCTTTAGTTTACGAGGGCAAACAAGTCGGTATAGTTTCTTGGGCTGCTGGATGCGCCAGACCTTTAACTCCGGGGGTTTTCACCAATGCTGTTGTTTTCCGAGATTTTGTTCGCCGAATTACTCATATGAAGGTTTAATCATTGTAATTAATAATTTATAATTGTTAGTTATCGTAACAACTGGAAAGTAGAGAAAAGTTTTTGGAAAATGCATTAATAAAAGAAGTATCAGTTGTGCTGCCCACTTCTGGGCAGAGATTAAAGTTATATAATGTAGTGAAAACAGAAACTTTGCATTATCTTTTCCTTTGCTTGTGCTTTTGCTAGTTGTTTCAAGAGACCAGCACTTTACAAATTTAATAAATTTATTATAGCAATATTGCTTTCTCTATTTCTTCTTTTTTGCTAAATAAATATACTTGCACATTTGTCCTTTAATTTATATATAAAAATTAATTAAATTTTAAAGTAGATCTAACAATAAAAAAATCAACTGAATAATTTATTAATAAATTGGCGGCGAATTTGTGAAAATATAAATAAAACTAATAAAATACTAAAAACATAAAAGAAGATATTTAAAAAGATGAACCAACAGCAATGTTCTTTAATTAACAAATGATAATTTAATTTATTTTTTCAAAGAGTGTAATTTACTGGGCGCGAAACAAAACAAACTTTAATTATTTGCAGCGCTCAGAGCAAATAAACGAAAAAAGCATAAATTAAATTACCGCGCCGCTTAATTACGATATAAATCAAAGAGTGGAATTGCAACGGTCGTAATTCACTGCTTTGGCGATCACAATAAAAGCGATCTTTTCATTCTGTTCGGCACTTGTCTTTTTCCCCAGTTCCAATAGCATCAACAACGGACGGTTCGTACGAACAGAAAAACAACGATTAAGATTCGCAGCTACTGATCAAATCGAGAATCGAATCTGCGGCTATAATAAATGCAATAATAAAATCACGAAGTGCGTGTGGGACGAACAAGTTCCACATTTATTTATAAATCCTTCGGACAACAACATAATCGACTCTTTCGTTACATGTAAATTCTATATGAATTGAATGTACGTACTTTATATACCTGCGAATTGGATTTCTTAATCGATTCCATTTGGGTATTAGAACCGGAAAATAAAAATGGCAAAGAAGTCTAATAATACACTTTGCAACAATCTAGGAAACGCTAAATACGTCTATAATTAAATTCAAAGACGCAATAAATGATTTTTTTCTCTCTGTTGTTGCAAGAATAGAGCAAACAAATTTGTTTGAAACGGATTGCTAAAGTGATAATTTATAGGTTTACAGTATTAATTACCAAAAATTAGCACTTTTTAATATGGTATTTAAGTTTTTTTTTAAATCTATTGTCTGTTTTGTTCTACTTGTGTGGCACAAATTGGCATTTTATTGCTTAAAACATAAAACTAAATTAATTAGAGAAATTATTTGTTAATAAAAATAATAGTTTTTATGGTGATTAATATAAGCAATATAAAATTTATGATTTTCCCTTCACAATAATAATTTTTAAATAATTTAAATTCTGAAAAGTATATAAAAATTAAGATTCCTTTTTATTGATTAATGTCAAAATTTTTAATATCTTTAAAACAATTGTACGAATTAAAAAAATCGAATTATTATTGTGTACTAAATCTTCCAAAAGTTTTAGAAAGAAAGAATGAAAAATTAAACTAGTTAAGAAATATGTTAAAAGGAGCATAAAAATTTATTATTTGTTAATTTCTAAAAGGTGTCAATAATAAATTGTTCTTTATTTTTTTATTTGCCTTGAAAAATGGATGGAATTTTATAGTAAGTATAGTAAAAATAGAGGGTTTGAATTAATTTTTAAATTAACTTTCAATGATATTTATTACAACAATTTTGAAACTTTTGATAAATAAAAAACATTTTTTAAGATTCAATAAATTTAATCTAGTAAATTTGAGTATTTAAAATCAATGAAATATTAAAAAATATATAAGAAATCTCATTCATTTAATTTGCATTTAAAATAAATTTCAAACATTTTCATTAAAATACAGCTATTAAAATGTTGATAAAGAATTGAGATACTTTAAGTTATCTTAGTTTGTCAGGTTTTAATAATTTTCTGATTGTATTGAATAATTTAACTTTATTGACTCAAAATTATTAAAAGCTTCTATTAAAAAAAAAAAAAAACTTGAAATTTCCGATACAAAAAAAAAAACACTTTAAAGGACAATTTCTGAACAGTCAATTTATCACCATCAATGAATGATTGTATTCTATTCTAAACAAAAGCCAATTAATTGTATTTAATACAATCTTATAATTATTTAACCTCTCTCTAAAAGAAAGTGAAAAAAAAAACACTAAATAAAATTTGCTTCAAAAGTAAGAGATCTTGCATGCATAAACATCTTAGGGTAGATAGCCCTGTGCCTTACACAAAACATGAGTAAATAATAAAAGATCTTCAGTTGTAAACAATAAATTCCTTTCAAATATTTATTATAAAATTTGTTTTATTTTTTTAAGATTTTAAACTCATTAAAATGTTCAATATAATAAATTGTAATATCAAAACAATATGTTTTTTTTTATTTAATAACAATAACAAAACCCTAAAAGATTATAATCTATCTATCCTATTACAATAAATAAAGGTTTGATTTGTACGTTATTTCATCGGGAAGATTAATGAAAAAACTTAGCCTATTTAATTTATTTAATTAACTAACTCGAAAAATCTTTAAATTCAAACACCAAACATCAAAAAGGAAATTAAGATAATAAAATAACAAACACATAAAAATAATATTTCATCACAAAAATAGATAACTTGACTATTAAAGAAATTATAAAATTAATTAAAAAATCAAAAATAAATGCATAAACATTTTTCTATTCAATACTACAACTGAAAAGCTAAGAAATGAAAACAATAAATTAGAAAGTAAGTAAACCAGGGAAAAAATCTATTTGTTGTAAGAAAATCAAGATAAATAAGCAGCGAGCAAAGATAACCGAGTGCAGGCAGCATCAGAAAAGGAAAATCCAAATCCGAACAACAAAAGTTCGCGATGCGAAATGAAAAGCGCACATTATAAGTACCTATGTATTCGTGTGTATAATGCAAGTGCACAAAACGCGGTTGCATTCGAGAATGTCTCGATATGAATACGAAATGAGCCATAGGGAACGAGAGTGAAAGTGTCCATCATGGACAAGAACGGTGGTCCAAGAAGTGTACAGCTCTTTGGTATAGCAGCAGCGCAAGTGTGAGTCAAAATACACGATCCGATTGAGGTGGAAGTTAGTTGCGCTCAAGACGCGGTGTGGAAATCACCAACACAGAACTTATTATTCCATCGAAGGTCGAACAAACACATACACTCGCTATACGTAACAATAATAATATCATTATTATTGGTGTATATCGAGAGTATACAGTGCTGGTTCGTCTTCGAATTGTTCGGGTGAAATGTGCGGAAAGTCGGAGGGCGGCGAAAAGTTTCGCGCTCACCACCAGCTAATTTCGTGGACGCCGAGTGCGTAGGCGGTGGTCGCAAGGGTGCCAGGACTCTCGTTCGGCCGCTATGTCCTTACCAATTTCCATGTGGCGCCTGGCCTATAGCTCATTCGTTCGCCAACTTTTCTTGCAGTGATGTAAGTGTGTTGACACACACTCTTTTTTGTGAGTGTGTTGTAGTTATTTTATTTTTATTTTATTTATTATTGCTGCGGCTTTTACTTTTGTTTGTTTTGTTAGTGCAAGGCAGAATTAATAATTTCTTTTTGTGCTTTTTACTTTTTAATTTCGTGACAAAAAGCTTTGTTTATTAGAGTTCTTTTGTTATTTTTAGATATTGTTTTTTTTGAGCCAAAAGATTTTAAGGGTGGTTTGTAATGTTTGTGTATTTGTAGATTTTGTTTGTTTGATTTTATGTTCTGTTCTGCTCGGTTTATCTGAAAAAAAATTCATTTGTTTTTTTTTCAGATAATGAATTCATAAAATTTTGTTTATTTGGTAGCTTAATTATTTAATTGCGTTTGTAGCAATTTTTAATTGACAAAATTGTTAATAATTAAGACTAAATATCTTCATTTTCTATTTTAATTTTATAACTAAATTTTTAGAAAAATTTTCAATATGCAGAATTATACAAAAGGCCATATAAATTTTAAATTATTACTTTTTTACTAAAACTATTCAGAGACGATTGTGGTTTTTGTTATATTACTGAAATCAAGAAAAATGACCTTTTAAAATAAGTTGGGAAACTTTGAAAATATCCTGTATCATTTAAATTCTAAAGGAAAAAAAAAACTTAAAATTGACAAAATAATAATAATTGTTGCTTAGTTCCTCTTAAACAGAAATAAAATATTAAAGCGTCTTAATTTATAAAAAAAAAACTTCAAAATGTTGAAATTAATAATTAAATTAACGCAGGAATCTATTAATGTATAGAAAAAAAATTAAGAATTTATAAAGAAAAATTTAATTCACATGACTCGCAAAGAATTTACAATGAAATTTCAAGGAAAATTATGAAAGGAAAACACGCAATTGCAAACGATTTTCAATTTTCACGGTATTTTGCGTAATTTAAAGGAGCTCTATGACGTTAATTATAGACAATTAATAAATGATTTTTCCGCAGAATCGCTTCGAAAAACCGTATAATATATCGACTGGATTTAATTTCCAATTAAACACAATTAAAAAAAAAAATTGGCATTTACTTATTCACAACAAAAAGTATTTAAATTTATTTGTCTGTAAGGAAATCTCAGCCAGATTTTAGAGAAAATCTAATAAATAATAACAAACTACAAAAAGTAAGAAATATTGGACATCATAATTATCACTTTTTTGCAATGATCGTAAATCATAATTAGTCAACTTTCAAAAGTCTAAGTAGTATCTGTAAATGCTATAGAACCTAGTAAAATAATGGATTTCAAGCTTATTATTATAAACTGCGCCAAAGCGAATCAATCAAAATCAATAAAATATTAATAATTGGCCATTAATCAAGACTTGCTTGAAATTTTGGTTGAACTAATCACCGAATCGAATCGGATCGGATCCGTTAATTAAAGCAAATTGGGCACAAAGAATCAAAAGCTGTTTACGATATTCGAAAGGAGGTAATTGGAAAAATGAAAAAGGAAGCTTGTAAATGCGCAAAATTATTCAATTAACTCTTGATTGATATCTGTTATTTGCATTCGATTTTGGAAACAGATAATTTAAAACTAAAATTTTGCAGCGATTATTTCTGTAATTATGCCATTTGCATAAATTTTAAGTTTAAACTTTAATGTGATACAGTTATTATAGAAATTTTCATTTTATTAATTAATTCATTAGAAGATTTAAGGAAATATGTTTTTTTTTCTAAAATTTATAATAATATTTATAAAATAATAGGTGGAGTAATATATTTTTATATTAAATTAATTACAATTAATTTGTATCACATTTGTAAGTGTCGATTTTTTATAAACTTTATGGCGTGAAAATCGAAAGTGCTCTTGACCTTTTCTTATTGCGTAAATTTTATACTTTTCTCCTCTTGAAAACACATGTTTCCAGTAATTCAAATAATGGGCTATAAATTAATTTTTTGGGCGGATGTCAATTAAAATTCGTTATGCAAATTAATGAAATATCGAATTATTTCTCAAGTTTCTAAGAACTATTGCTCATTGCAGCATGAAACTATTGTTTCAAATGTTTAAATTAGAATTGTTCATTATCCATTCAAAATTACTACAAAATGGTACTTCAAGATAAAAAAAAAAACTGAAATAAATTGCAATTTAAAGTTTAGATGATAATTTCCAAAAAAATATTTAATTAATAATTTAATTCGCAAAATTAAAAACATAAAATCAGACAACATTAAAATAATAACAATAAATTTTAATAAGACAATTTAAAAATAAAGACAAAGATAATAATTTTATCATGTTTAACAAGTTTCTTAATTTAAATATTTGATTTTATTGTGCATAATGAATTTAATTAATTTAATATTTTACATTATAAGTGGGTTCCCATGAAAAGACAAACCATAAAAAATAGTGTCAAAATTAGTGTTAAATAATCCTATGCAAAATACCTACTTAATTCAAGTGGGCATTTAATGAAAATTTATGTTATTTATAGAAACAGAATGATAAAGTTATTAACTTTTCGTTTTACAAAGTAGATTTTATTACTTAATGCTTTTAATGAAACAATTTAAAAGTCGTAAAATCGAGATTTGTTTACTTAAACCGATGCATAATTTACACGTTATACTTAATTCGTCGATGAAAATGAAAAACAATACGCAAATGAATAAATTTGATGGAAAATTCTTTTTCCAGCACGGAAAAGCTAAAAAAAAAAATGTAAAAACAAATGTCAGTTGAGGAAAAATTATTACTCAATTAAACATCCATTATTTATATAACATAAAGCTCTTAATTAACGCAAACTGTCACTTGTATTGCGAGCAATTTCTACGTTTACACTTAATTGCAATGATTGATACTTTACGCAGAGAAAAAAGTGCAAATGGCAATTTATGAGAAACATTTATGTCAATTAAAACAAAGTCATATTTTTCTTTTATTCTTACTTTTTCTCAATGGATTTCAAGGAGACTTGTCAATAAAATCCCTAATTTGACGATTAGTCAATAATAATTTTAATTGGAAAGGAAACGTGCCGAAGGAAATGTCCTTTTCACAATTTTATTGGATTGCATTCTATAAAAGAGTCTCAGCTGAGTTTAAGATCTACAACAAACGTTATACTATTGCTTGGGTCTTAGCAGTTGTGCAAGTAAAGAGATATTTGTTTATGCATATTTAATGTAAATGTTTAGACAATTATCTTGAATTATGCCTGTGGAAGGACTTGAATATTAATTGGCAATATTTGCACGCTATCGATTTGTGCAATGCACCATTTGTTGTTTTTTCGTTTTTGTTGAATTACGTTTGCGAACTTAAATTATAATTTAAATAAAAAAGATATACTCCTAATGAAGTAATGACTCAGTTATATAATAACTTAAGCGAAAAAAAAAAGAAGAGAAAAAAGTCCGTTGTGTGAATAAAGGCATTATTTATGCGCCCACACGTCCTACGGATGTAATTATGGTATGAAGAAAAAGTTTAAAATGCGTGATGTGTAGACTGTAGATACTTTACATCAACGCTAAATACACAATTGCTTATGAAACGCCTTATGAACAATAAAAGACACGTCTTGATCGTCGATCGAATTGGTAAATAGAAAATTCCTTTTGTTATTTAACTGCTTCTTTATACATTTATTTTTTCAGTTAAATGAAATTTACTTTATGAAAGTTTTATTTTGTTATTATTTATAATATTCGTTTTTCCTACGACTTTTGTTGTTGGTAGGATTTCTTTGTTCTTGTTGTCCATATAAATCAAGTATTGGGAAGGTGCTTTGGAAGATGCTGTTATATGATCCTATAAACTGTGAAAATTTAAATAACCCTCCCAATGCCTAGTTATTTGCGTAAAAAGAAAAAAATGTCTGACAAAATGAATGGGGGTTCCCCATTATTACAATGAGCGCCTTAAATAATAATTTCAATAAAATTACGTAAAAAATGCTATGGAAAATGAGACGTCAGATGCAGTTAAAACCTGCCACGTAAGAAAAAAATACGCTTATATGTAAATTTATAATTAAAAAAAATGTGACTGATAAAGTAATTCCAAAATTGAATGCAAATCTCAAAGATGTAAAAGCAATAAAATCAGAATTAATTTCGGGCAAACAAAATTAGTGACTTCCTAAAATTAATTTATTTTTATTTAAACATAAATTGTTAGTTTATGAACAATTTATTTTCTATTTCTGTAAATTTTTAACTTATTTGGGTGGGTGACAAGGAAAAGTGGCTCAACCCTTTTAATTCTTAATTTAGCAATTGCGTATCACTTCTGGTTTAAATGAAAATGATCTAAGCTGAATTTTAAATTGCAACCAATAGTTTTTCACTTCCGTTAATTTTATTATAAGGTAAAAAAATAAAAATTTTAAGAGTGATCCTAGCAGACCTTTAATTTATTTAAAAAAAATGTCCATTCGATTTTGATAAGTCAATTATTTCAAATGGTACCACTATGGGTTAATAGGATCAAAAATTTCAGTATTTATTATCAAATCGAATGATAGAAGCTATGTGATTAAAATAATATAATGTAAAGATTAAAATAATTTCAATAAATCTTACTTTTTTTAAACGGATTTATGAACGCTCATAGTTTTCCATGGAACTGAATAATGTATGAGACTACAGCAAATTTTTATTATTCTTATCAGATTAGAGTGCTCTAATTTTTTGGAATAATCTTAAATAAATCCAGTTAATATAATCCGATCAACAGCCTTATAGAATATACAGGGTGTCCCAGCGAAAAGTATCCACCCGGAATAACATGAAAACTACTCATTTTGAGAAAAATCCCTGAGACACGTCAATTTTTGTTGTTGGGGGGACATCCTTTGGAATGTTTCGTTATGGCGTAACAGTCAGCTCCTGCCCCCCACGGCCCCCGACTTAAAAATTTTAAATGGCATGGGGGAGTCGAGTGACCCCTCATTTTAAAGAGAATATTTTTTTCAATATTATAGTGAAAACCGCGTTTAAATCGATTCAATAGTTTTGTTGTAATTAATTATTGAAATTGATACAAGTAAGACTTGACGCAAAAAGCTTGACTAATCAAAAAAAGGGAAAACTAGTTTAGGTTGCCACTTAAAAATAAGTTCGGGTTAAAACGGGAGTGAAACAAAATAGAAAGTTACGGCAAACAATGCGAAATGATATGTCTTATTAAAATGTGTAAATTTTCATTAAAAATGCTTGGTAAATAAAGAAATGAAAGGGCTGAGCCACATTGCGAGCCATTACTTATACTTTGTCATCCTGTATATTGATATTGTAATGAACGGCATATTTTACACCAACGAAAGGAAGAAAATCGTTAAAACAGTAAAACAAGCCATTGCCTTTTAGATAGAAAAGTTTTATTCACCATACTTTGTCCTAGGTTCGTAGAACCAGTAGAAACCATATATCCATATTACTAATAAATAATTGTAATTAACTACTTTAAAAAAATGTTATGCAAAATAAGATGTCTGATCCAGTTTGATGCAGCGGAAGCGCAACTTGTCAGAGGGAAAAACAATGCTTTTGTGATATAAAACACTGACTCTAAAATTTATAATTTAAAAAAATATACTCGGTCTGTCGCAAATTTATGTTAGAAATTATGTAAAAAATAATAGATTGACGAAGATAAATAAACTTATCGGGTTTTTAATCATTCCACCTTGAAAAACAATGCTATATCTCATATATTAATAATATTTTTTTAAAGTAATATGTATTTGTATACCATAATTTGGGACAAAATTAAATGCTAAAGTATGTACCATAATTTTGGAGAAAGGAAGTATTATAAAAAAAAACTTAAGAATTTTTTTTTAACAAAAGATAAACTAAAAGAGAAAAAGTATTTCCAAAATTGGATGCAAATTTTACAACCATTTAAAGGCAATAAATATCAGCATTAATTTCGAGCGAACAGAATTAGTGACACTTCCTGTAAGTAAAAGTACCTTTAATCTTGAGGTAAAACAATAAAGTTTACAGGCAGTTCAGATAGAGCATTTGTAGGACAAGAGGCATTTTGATAAAAGCGGAACGAGTAAATGAGAAAGAGCGAGAAGCAATGAATTTCTAAACGTTCGATTTCATTTCGCCTGTACTTATTAGGCAAATATCCAATTAAATATACGGCACACCGCAATCATGTATAATATATAACGTGCACACACACTTTTTCCAAAGGCACAGGATGGAAAACAAAGGAGTGCAATTGAATAATGTCTCTTGTATGTTGTATCCAACACACTCGATACACTAGTATAACTATTGCTTTTCAGCAACAGAACGCGAACAGTACAGTATTTGTACAGTGTATGGTATGTACTCGTATAAGTGAACCGTTTAAGCAAAATGCGATATTCTAATAATATGCAAATTTACAATCATAGATATCTTGCAGTGTCTTGCAGGAAAACTGCATTATGTAAATTTATTATATTTACGTGTGTCCATTTTTCCTCCTTCCTAAATTCCATATTAGGTAACCCCTTTTCCGTTTCATATTTATATTTCGAATTTTCTTTTCTTACCTTTTGCTACATGCGACTAGCGAATGCACTTTTGAATTGTTTTCCGGCACTATCAGATCAAAAAGTGGTAACAATAAAATATTTGAGAAAAAAAAGTTTTTCCTATCCAGCCTGAAAGTACACACTTCCCACATTATCTCATCTATTTTATACGTTTACTGGGACAATTTTTTTGAATTAATTAAATAACTAATTGAAATGATATTTCATTAATTCAATTAATAAGTTTTTGAAAAACATTTTAAATGGGTTGATTCTTTTTTCGAAAAACCCTTTGTTTTTAGAATATTTTCATGTTTCATAATTTAATATAAAATTTGATTTATAACGATCGGACAATTGATTATTAGATATTCATCTTTAGTTATTGGTGAAAGAATTATTAAGATTTCTTGTTTTAAAAAACATTAAAAAAAAAGTAGGTCCTTTCTTCTAATGATCTGATATTGTTATTAAATTAGCTGAACATTTTCACTCCCTTTTCTTTTGTTTAATAAATAACATTATTTAAAATTACTTTTTAAAGCAATTGAGCACTAAATAAATTTAATAGGAGGTGTCGCAATGAATATGATTAAATAGGTGGTTCCATAATTTTTTTTAATGCAAAAATGCTTTTTTTAATTAATATTTGTAGTCCTGAAAAATTGCTTTCATTGGATGTACATATGCTTACTTGAAATTACTTAATAATTTGAAAAGTTTTCATTTTAATAACTACAGTTATTCCTAAAAAAAAGTGCTTTCATACCATACAGGGAGATTACGAAACGCGTTTTCATCAATTATCTTAATTGTTTAAAATGGAGAACACACATTTTGATTCTTCAAGGATTAAGTTTTCCGACGATACCAAGTATTAGACGTCCATTATTAATGTTTTTTTTTTCTTAATTCAATTTTAAATTTGACATTAGAAATCCCAAAATTCTCTAATGACAAGGAATCATTAAATAATATTTTAAAGTTTTTAATGATTTTTAATTGCGATTCATTGTAACTTTTTAAACTTAATAAACTGCTTTATTTCATTACTTTAAATTATAGGGTTTTATCTAATTGTTCATTTATTACTTAAGAACTGTTTCTGGTTATTTATTTATTAATAATAATAATAATAAAAACTACATTACTCAAAAAAGTGGTTTTGTAAATTTTCTTGCAGAGTGTCACAAAATAAATTGTAATATTTATTATATATAAAAGAAATAAGATGCTCACTTGTCATTGAAAGTAAAAAAATTAAAATGAAAAATTGAAAAAAAAAAAAACTGTAAAAAAAACTTTCTCTTTACGTTGAAGCTCAATTACTAAACGCCAAAATTGAATTGGCAATATCACTTACAATGATCGAAAATCATTAACATAATTGCAATAATAATCATTGACATGATTTCGGTTATTGCATTTGTACAAAATAATCAAAATGTTGTTAATGAACTATTAACTATTAGTTCTTAGGTGATATAAATAAATAAAAAACAAGATTACGAAGGATAAGAAAAGTAATTAACACTCTTTTGTATCCTTATTTAGCCACCTAAAACCTAAAATTTCCATTCCATATTTTTCTTCTTTCATTCATCGACCAGAGAACAGTGATTTCTGCCTATAATTGCGCGTCCGTTGCATAAATGCGTGTACTTGAATTATTTAAACATCGGACTTATATATTATTAGAACATCACCTTGGACTGATTCTTCCAAATTTGGTCTTATTTTCTGCCTTATTTGCGACCAGCTGCCGTACGTTATTCTTATTATTACCGATACAGCCGCACCAACTCAAAAGAGAACCGGATAGTTGAAAAATCCATCATAATTAACCACGTGTGAACATAATTCATTAAGAAATGCTACAAGCACTGCACTTTTCTAAACTTATTGTGGGAACTAAATGCAAAAGACAAATAGTTTTTGCAAGAGGCAAACTTTACGAGTTTTGCGTGTTTGGGGTAAATATTTGCAGTGGAAAACCGGAAATTAAAACATGAGAAAAGTAACAAAAGTTTTCTCTGCTGTTTACCCAATAAGCAATACAAATTTTCTACTTTTTACATAAAAAAAAAATGGAAAAACAAATCAATAAAGAAATCTTTGAAATAAAATATCCGTACTAAAAAAAAAAACGATTAATAACTGGGAATTTAAAAATAAAAAACAATTGTTAAAGTTTGTTTAAGAAATGGATTCCAGGATCGGATTAGACTTCATAGTGGAAAATCCGGAGTACATTTTGAAGTTGGCAGCCGCTCTGGACACAAACAATGTTAAGGTGAAGAAGCAAGTGTTTGAATTGCTATCGGCCCTTTGTGTCTACAACGAGCAGGGCCATGCAAGAGCCTTCGAGACTTTGGAGCATTACAAGGTATACCTTCATTTTCCTAACTGGTAAATTCTAATTACAATTAGCTGCTAATTACTGATAGATATGTAAATGAAAAGAAGTAAAAGAGGCAGTAAGTGAAGAGTAATTAAGAAGTCTTAGTCATATGAGATGGCATGTTGATGCAAGCGATGTGTCATACGTGTCGAAAGGAGTTTGAAATTATCTACCTTCATGCAAAGCAAAGAGATGAAATCTACAAAGGACACAGTTGCTAACTCGCTCTTGTGTAGGATGGATTCGGTTTTTTATTCTTCGGTTCTTGTTGTTTAGTGAGGTCACTGTTGAAACATTTTTGGGTTTTTGCTCTTTAAAAACTAAATTATTTTTCGGCAAAAGCAAAAGATTTCGTATTTTTTATTTTTTTATCAAAAAAAAATGTTTATTTATTGTTGTATTTTTTTACTTCTTTTATTTGAAAAGTTATTTGTTTGTTTTTTATTTTTGAATTAAATACTTCTTAATTTTAAGAACAATGTTTTTAGTAAAAAAAATAGTGCTTTAATTACTTCAAAAATTTAGTAACTAGTTGCAGAAAATAAGATTGGAAATTTCAAAAGAAAATTTAATGAGCTTATTTCAGAAATTAAAAGGCGAAAGATACAGGTTGACGTTGGTGGTAAAAGAATTGGATTATGCCACTTCGGTGGAATACCAGACAGCTTTGGTAGCTTTCATCAATTGTCTGATAATATCTACGCCCAGATTGAATGACCGCACAAGATTAAGGAACGAATTCATAGGTTTGTTGTTTGAAAATGCAATCCCATGCACCTTATTCCCGCTACAGCCAACGACACCTTTAATATGCCAGTGCACGTGCACATAATAACTAAACGGTTTTCTTGCAGGATGTCATCTACTTCCGGTGCTAAACAATTTAAGGTGAGTTTTATTGACTCACACAATGCGACAAAAGGAAACCATTGTTTCTTATTCGAATTCTTATTTCTTCAAATCGGTTTTCTCCGCCTAAGTTGCCACATGAATAAACTTTTACGTAATGACTTTTTTTACGAATTTTCACAAGTTTCAAGTTCTTTTTTTATGACATAAATCATGTTTGTAGATTATGCAAATGATCTTTTTTCTATTGCGGAATCAAAAGAATGGTCTCTTATAAACTTAAAATTGTAGCCGATAATAGTTAAAAAATACTTTGAAAATAAAAAAATAAAAATTACAAATAAAGAAAATATGGGGAATTTTTTTAGAAAATGTGCAGAAGCCGAACCGGAATTAGCAGTCCAATTAGACGTATTCGACGAGCAAAGGGAAAGCGATGATGCCCAAAGTTTGCAAGGGCCCCATGGAATTGACCTAAACTCCCCTTTGGATGTCTTCTATGCCATCCTTAAACAAGTACTTACTAACCTTTAATTACGAAAACAAAACAAACAATTTTATATACTTATTAGGTAGCTGAAACTCCACAAGAAGTGCCCTTTTTAAGTATTTTACAGCACCTACTTAGAATAGACCCAAAAGAACCAGTGAGCGACATAATATGGGACACAGCTGAAAGACTGGTCCACCGGGCAACTCTTTTGGAACGACCGGAAGATGCCCAACGACTAATGCGTTCGCCCAGTGTGCAAAGCAAATTGCACTGTCATATTTGCCAGCAAAAACCCGAACAAAATGTTAGAAAAAGTTCGTTGGCACCGACAAGTCCACCGCCGCCTCCGCCGGTTCCACAGCAAACGGTTTTCGCGCCACCACCACCACCGCCGCCTATTGTTTCAGGTCCTCCGCCACCGCCGTCGCCGCAGATGCCTACCAGGAATTTCCAGCAAAATCAGGAAGTGCAAATGAACGCTGACATACGGAAATTGCCGCAACAGGAAATTCCAGCGCCTAAAATCAAAATGAAGACTATTAATTGGAACAAAATTCCCAGCAATAAAGTAACTTTATTTTATTTTTTATATTATTTTTTTTTTAATTTTGAACTATGAAGGTGGTTGGTTCTAATAATATTTGGACACAAGTGGCCAACAATCATGAACATTCGCCAATAGCTGATTTGGATTGGGGTGAAATGGAAGGACTGTTTTGTCAGCAAGCAAACCAGGCTTCGGCAAATTCAAATTCTCCCAAATTAAACCACAGAGATTCCGCTGGATCCATTACGGATACAGTGGACCGGAGGATACGCAAGGAAACTTCCGAAGTGACTTTGTTGGATGGCAAAAGAAGTTTGAATGTTAATATATTCCTTAAACAATTTCGAAGGTTTTTCTATTAATAATTTTTTGGGTGTTTTTATTATTAATTTCTGGGTGTATTTATTTAGTTCTAATGAAGAAATAATTCAGTTGATTCGAAATGGTGAACATGACGAAATTGGAGCCGAAAAACTCAAAGGACTTTTAAAAATTCTTCCAGAAATCGACGAATTAGATATGTTAAAGTCCTACGATGGCGATTTTGATAAATTGGGGAATGCGGAAAAGTTTATTCTACAATTAACAAGTCTTCCAAAGTAATTCAAAATAAAATTTTACAGAAAAAGTCTTTTTAAATTTAAACATTTTCAGTTACAAATTACGAATTGAAAGCATGCTTTTAAAAGAAGAATTCGCATCCAACATGGGTTACTTACAACCCAGTATCAATTCAATGATCAAAGCTGCTGATGATTTAATGACAAATAAACCTTTGCAAGAGGTCCTTTACATGATCCTCGTAGCTGGAAATTTTTTAAACTCAGTAATTATCATTATCTTTAATTACCAATTATTATTTTTTTCAATTTATTGAATAATTGATTGTTTAAAGGGTGGTTATGCTGGAGATGCGGCTGGTGTCAAACTTTCATCTCTGCAAAAGATAACAGATATTAGGGCTAATAAACCCAACATGAACTTAATTCATTTCGTAGCCTTAGTAAGTAATTTTAAAACTTTGCAAGTATTTAAATCTGAGTAATTAAAATAATGGAAAACTTGTTTTAGCAAGCAGAAAAACGCAACAAAAATTTACTGGTTTTCATGGATAACATAAATGTTTTAGAAGACGCAGCAAAGTATGTTTTTTTTTTTGCTTTATTAACGATATGTTATTTTATTAACTAAAATGATTTTTTTTAAAGGAATACAGTTGATCAACTGCATAACGAAATAAATACATTAGACGTTAGGATTAAAAAAATAAGAAAGCAAATCGAAATGCCGAATACTGAATGGGATATCAAACACCAAATGGAGGAATTTCTAATAGTAACAATTTTTTTCTTTTTAAATATTTTAGCATTCATTTTTTATTTAATTAAAGGTAGCCGAACGTGAGGTATCGAAGCTTTTGCATGAAATGCGCAAATTGGAGGATGTGCGCAAACGTTTGGCGGAATTCTTTTGCGAAGATGCCAACTGTTTCAAACTTGAAGAATGTTTCAGAGTTTTCCACACGTTTTACAGCAAGTTCAAGCAGGCAGCAATCGACAACGAACGACGAAGAATTCAAGAAGAACAAGCGAACGCTCGAAGGAAACAACGAGAAGAATTGCTAGCAACTAAACGACGACAAAGTAATTTGATTAAAATTTTTATTTTGTTGAAGACTGTATAGTAAAAAAATGAAATTATAGTGGAAAGTTTAGCTGCAACAACTCCAGGCACTGAAAGTGTTTATTTGGATACGCAAATATACGACAGTCGTCCTGGATTCGCCCAAAGACGTCCCAAAAGGACTCCGAGTCATACCGGCACTTCAGAAGATGAGCTTTCCATTCAAGGATCACCTTCTTTGACTAGAAGACGCTTGGGTAGCTTTAATGGACATAATAGTGATCCTTTAAAAGATGACACTAAGTCACCAGGTACTTAAAATTTTAATTTTTAAGCAAAAATCACAAAAAAATGCAATTTTTTATTTACTTTTAAAGACATAACGCCTACTGGAAGTATCAGACGCCGTAAAAGTCGTGTTTTGAGTGAAGAGGACGAAGGAAATTTAATGGACTTTTTGAGGACTTCCGGAAACGAACGTGAACGCAAATCCTGGGGCAGTTTGGATAGGTCATGGGCGCGCAGAGCCAGAGGATCTTTCAGAAAAAGACCAGCACTATTAGGAGCAGATTTTGCTTCGGATAGAGAGCGCCCTTCGAGTCCGTCACCTTTAAGTGAAAACAAACCGATTGTGGAACCCGAAGAAGCCAAACCTAAAGAGTGGCGTCAGAAGATCGAGTCCTGGTTACAAGCCAACGAAAAGGACGAAAACATCCAAAGGCGTCGCGAGATGAACCGCAGATCTTTGGAAATGGATTCAGGTAATTAATTTATTGGCTTTTAAAAGTATATTTGTAAACTTGGAGTATTTACAGAGAGTGACCGGAGTAATACTTTAGATACTCTTCCTGAGGGAAAACAAGTGTACAGCGGCAGCCAGAGCAATTATCGTAAAGTGCATCCCGATTGGCAACCGTCCAATGCAATTGACCGCACAGATGTTGTCGGAACGATGGAAACTGTCGAAGGTAATTATTATTCAATACGTTTCCACTAAAGCAGACATCAATTTTTCAATGTTTTTATGGTCAATCCGCAGATATACAGCCGCAACAATTAAAGGACAAATCAGCTTGGAGGAAATCCAATTTGAACGTAGCCAACAGCACAGAACCCACAAAGGACATGGTGCCATATCCGTTGGATGATTTGTCGAAAGACCGCAAGGAGTTCATTAGTCAATTAGGCGCACGTCCGCCCACTGATAAACTTACAGTTTACATTAGGAAACCGAGCGATACTCCTCCGGTGATCATAAAATCCAAAGATATGCCGGCGAAAATGGAAATCAGCAATAAAGTGGATATCGATCAGGACAACATTGAAACGCCTCCGGCTACCAGACGAGTTTTTTCACCCACTCCCGTAGACAAAAGAGAACCGTTACCTCCGAGTCCTTGCAGTCGCAGATCGAAATTGGAAGAAGCTGAGAATGCAGCTACTTTGGGCGATGGACAGTTCGATAGATTTTCAGCTGCTAGAAGGACCAGGCGATATAAAAGACAACAAGAAGTGGCTGAGCCAACCGAACCGGTGGTGGAAACTTTGCAGCCAAAGCAAGTGGATGCTAAAGTAGCCGTCAGTCAGATTGCGAAAGCCGTACAGCCTTTATACGATAAGGAAAGTCGTCTGAAGAATTGGCAAAGCAGGTTGGGCTCCAAAACTGACGAACCAACGAAGAAACGGCTGAGGAATCAAACAGGGGTCAATCAGGGAGACATAAAGACTGCCATCGACAGTAAAAAATCTAGCAGTAGAGAGGAAAACGACGAAGGATTTGAGGAAACCCAAAGCTTAATGTCTGAATCTCCGAGTCAAGGAGCTTCATCAGGTAACTACGAAACGGATCCGCAGCAGGAAAAAGATGTGAAGCCTAAGAAAACCGAAGCTAAACCTACGAATACAACCAATAATAACAAAACATTAAGCTTGGTCCAGAAGTATAATAGATTAGACCGTAGCAATTCGACTCGACCGGTCCCGGGAACGCAGATCAAACCTCTGAGGAGATCTTCAAGTTTACGCAAAAATGAGACTCCGCTAGGTTCGCAGTCCCCGAGCGCACGTAAATCCGCTGTGCAAAGATCTAATTCTCGGAACTCGATTGTAAGTTCCAAGAGCTCTCTCAATAGTGCCACATCCACCAACACTGTGAAGAGGGCGGTGGTTAAACCGACGGCTCCCAAAATTGTTCGTGTGCCTAGTTTGGGCACCAAGGGTAAAGTTAGCGCGAATCCGCTGAAGACAAATGCGCCTTCTGCTGCAAATCAGGTGAATGTCCGACCGCCCAGACCTACTTCTTCATTCATGAAACCAACCACCGCCAGTGCCACCAAAACAACCACCCCTGTGGCCATCAGGACCACCCTTCCATTCCGTTCGGGTCGCTAGCAGTTAGTCCCTAGTCATCTATACACTATCACATTAATTAATTATTAATAACGTTCCGTAATTACTCAGTATTACAACGAAATCTTTATCACTGACTCGTTAACCGTTAAGAAAATTTAGCAATAGGTCGCACTAATGAAACAACTAACTGTAATTAACCTTCTCAAGTAATTTATCAGTTTTTTTTTGCCATACTTATTAATCTATCGGAAAATCGCAATTTTTCTAGAGAATTATTCGTAAATAAATTTAAAAAAAATGTGTTTAATACTTTCAACGTGTTCGTCAAATTTTGTCCTTGTAGTGATCCTTGGAAAACCATTCTTTGTGATCGGCCAGAAACCTGCAAATTGATTTTTAAGCGAAAATTCGCCAGAGGGATTAATTTACATACTCCATGAACAATTCCAGATGACCAATTAAAAGTTTCATCTTATTTTCGGGTACGTTTGCCGCACTTAGTAGTTCAGGCAACTTTACTGCAAAATTTCCACTATTAAATCAAACAAGTTAGTGTTTGTTTGTTGATAAACTTACCGAAAAGTCTGGCTAGATGCACTGCTCCGTACTGCAAACAAGGCGGTAAAGGAGTTTGAGTGTAAACGTAGTCAGGTAACGCTTTCCAGGGGGGGATTTGCAAGTGAGAATTAATTAAATCCAAATAATTAGCATTTGAACTTCTGAAAATTCAATTAGTTAAATTAATTGTCGACAGATCCAGAGTTACAGCTTATTACCTGGTTGATTTTCCAGTGGAATGGTCGGATTTAACACTTCCATTGCTGTTGGTATCAGAACTTCTGTAAGACCTCAGGGAACGCTTTCTGAGAGCCGCGGGTTGGCCACCTTTTTCGTTATCCACTTCTTCGATGTCCATAGCAGTTAGAGAAGTATATTCAGGTTCTTCAAGTTCGCTCTTTAAGCTAAAATTAATTCATTTAAAAACCATTTTAATTATAAGTTGAAATGAATTAGTGGTGGATATCGAATAAACCACGGAAAATTGGCTATTAATTTATGCGCTAAAATAATTTCAATTTTTATCGCTGAAAATTATTGTTTACTATGAGTTCAGTTAAACATTTACCTTTCAGTAATTATTTGATTGAAAGGTAAACAGCAAGCCTGTTTAATCGGCGTCTGCTTTTGTTCAGATTCATAGAGCAACAAATTTGGAAGGCAAAAATCAAAGTAAATTCTCAAACCATCCAGAAGTTCCTGACAAATATTTAAGCTAAAAATAAATAATGAAAAACATGTTAACTGCTTTTGAAATTATTACATACTTTCTCTGTAAAACTTCAGGATTAATTTTCTCTTGTCTGCTGCCGTTGTTGCCATTGTTTCCATTATTTCGATATCTATTGGAATTTTTTTCCAAAATCCCACACTTTTGGTTATTAACATAATACTTAAAATAGGTTTCCAAAATAGCAACCACTGTTGGTTGCGCGGGTAATTTGCATAACTTGTTTTGTCCAATAATTAAATGATAATCTTCCTCCAATAAAGTTTTAAGTTCCTTGGTTAGCTCCAAAGGTACCACTTCTTCTTTTATAGACTCCTCATCACTGCTTGTTATAGTAGCTGAGATGTTTTCCTCTTCTTCTTCCATAATAATGTCATCAACACTTTCATCTTCCAAAGAAACAGGGCTAATTTTCTTTTTTTGCTCTTTGCGATACAAATATGAACCACTATAAGAAGACAATTACTTCAATGTACAATTAAAAATTCGCTACATACAATTGCAATTTCGATTTTTGCGCCAAATCACGTTGTAACTGTCTGTTTTCAGCAGTATCTTTTAAAATAAACTCTTCACTAACACATCGATCCCAGGATGGATTCCAGCCCTTCAAATTCTAGTGAGCACAAATCATCCAGACAAATGAATACTTACTCTGAAATGAATTAAATACTGTACACTTTTACGACCCTTCTCGTCCTTATTGATGATTACATCCTTGACCTGAGTAAATAAACAAATGAAAAGCTGCACGCAACCTAACCTAGAAAAACTTACTTTTGACTCGTACAGGACTTTGGCTTTGGTTTGATCGGGTTCATAGCACAACACATTCTCGCCTTCGTAAAACTTTAATTTCAGACCTCTGGTTGACACCATTCCACTAAGAGGTTGCACGAAAACCCCTAATTAATTAGAAAATGTCCCTTGCATTGTGTGAAAATCAGGTGGCTGCGGACTGAAGACGCCATTGCAAAGGTCGACCTTGCCGAACGCTGCCGAAGTACAAAAAATATTTGTTTTTTATACTGCAACTTTAATGAAAAACCCTTATTTATTTTTATCATTTAAATTTATTGAGATGCTCTTATATTTCAATATTATACCAGATTTTCCTATTGAGAAACGAGTTTTATGTGCTTTAAAAATTCAAAATTTTGGAGCGGAAACAAACGAAGTAATTATCCTTGAAAAACCAAGTAACCCACTTAAGTCACTAAAAAAGTGAGGTTAATTGAGTTTTCAGGATCAGATTAATTAGTGAGTGGCAGTGTGTCAAAGTGGCTATAAGTTCAGCGCTTGGTGCCAACAAAATCGAATGTGGCAACTACAACAAGAGACAGGTAACAATTTTTACTTAATTACTGTTCAAAGCATAATTAATGGTTTTTGAAACGTAAAAAACGACAAAAACAATAAAACATCGGTAACAATCGGTAAATTTATTACTGTTGCGCACAATCAACACGTGTTACGTGTGTTTTTGTTGTTATCATCGCTATAATTATCGATCGATTATTTATTAGTATTGGCTGGCAATCGGGATACGTTTGTGTCCACAATAAAAAAAAGTAAAACCAACAGACAGTATATAACGTGTCGCGAATAATTGTTCATACGGGACGTCAAGTAACTAGGTGTCGATTTTCGGGTGTTTTTCGGTCTCGCGGTTCCTGCGTCGCCTATGTGCGACTGTGTGTGTGTGTGTGTTCCGTGCCGAGAGAGAGAAAGAAAGAGAGAGGTTTGCGTGGCGCATTTCGGGCTGCTGCGCGGCGGTTCCCTGGCGGCGGTGGCGGCGGCGGCCGTATCGACGTTTTCGCGGTGCGCGCCACTTGCACATCGTTCCGTTTCTGTCGCACCCCGTACAGCCGCAACCTACCACCACCTCCGATCCGTTTAGTTTTTCCCGAGTTTTCCCCCGAACGCGTCGCGCCTCCTGTTACGCTCTCCTCTCTTATCTCTCAGCCAAACTATCTGGCATCAAAAGAGACGTCGCCGTTTAATACAACTCGCACGCATACAGTATCTACATATACCCACAGCCACCCACATAAATACAGATTACATAATTATTATTATCTTTAGCGTTTTAGCGAGTGTTATTGTTATTGCTGTTTTAGTCCCAATCCCATTGTTATAATATCTCGCGTTGTAACTATAAATTCAGGTTTGCGAACAGTATAGCAGTATATAATATCTAGAGAAAGAAAACTCTTTGCGCGCAACACGATGAGCGTTACGACGATGTTGATGATGGTGCAATGAGACGTACTGATTCTGATCGCAGAGAAGTCATGAGGAAGATTCGATGCGTCCTGGACACCTTCAGGACATCTGTCTCGCAGCCCACGCGCGCCGATCAGGAGATTATCCAGGAGACTCTTCGGCTGGACCATTTCCAAGTTAAAAGGGTAAGTCGCACAAACTTCTCCTTATATTTTTTTATTATTCTTTCCTTCTATTTTCCTATTCAAACTAAAGTATTATATTAGGGCTGCGGGGGTTGTATTTTGTATTTCGTGTTTCCGATGGTGCGTTTTTCGTTTTCCGCTTGGGCGGTTTTATAGTGGCAAAAGTTTTATTTATTTTACATACAGGGTATTGCTTTTTTCCGTTCACTTTGGAAAAGTTTGGTTTGTTTCGTGTTCGAGGTTTTTAAGTTTAAGTTTTTAAATTGCGCTGTTTTCTGATTGTACTTGTTCCTTTCAATCTTTTAAATTTACTTATAATTTTATACGCCACAGTTAATAAGTTAGAATTTATTGAATAAATGATTTCTTATATTGATTCGTAGAAGAAGGTAAATTCCTTATGTTTAATAAAATAATTTTTTTTTAATTTATTGCAAGTTTTGAAAAAGTGGTAAGTTTTTTTGTCATTAACCATTTTTTTAAACTAAAAACTGAAAACTAAAATGAGACATAGAAACATTTGTAAAACCTTTAAATGGTTGTTGAAAGTTGTAAAACATTTCATAATCTGGAAAGTAAAAAAAGAGACTTTAATTTCATATTATTATTGAATCGATAGCAAAAAAAAATTCATTAATTAAAATGAGATTTAAGAATTAATATTTTTTTTATATTCTAAAAAATTGACCATGCTTTTTAAATATCCGGATTATGAAATATTTAGCAATTTTCAACAACCATTTAAAAGTTTTATTAATGTTTTAATTATTTTAGTTCCAAATTTAGTTCCCAGTAGAAAAAAAAATACCAAAAAAACTTCGAAAATAAAATAATTCCTTCAATTTTTGACATTAAAAAGTTATTTCAAGATATTAATATCTTAATTTTCAAGTAAACAATGTTATTATTATTTTTTTCACAAAAGGAAAGCTTCAGGAAATTTGTTTTTTCCCTACAATAAATTTGGTCAACAAAAATATTAACTATAATACGTTATATTAAATTTTTGACAGTTGTAATAAATAAATAATTTGACAAACATAAATCACTTGATTAATGTATCCATTTATTAATGGCATTCAAACATTATAATCCAGCATTTTGTTATAATCAATATCTATATAAAACCAACGAATAACGAGTAACGAAATACGCAATACGTAAGGTATACACTGCTAATGTGAGAATATTAAAGCCCGTAATTAAACAAATTTAATTACACCAAACGAGTTTGTTCATGCGTTGCTTAATTATTAATTCCATCAAAGGAAAATGCGCTAATTAGCTCGATTTTACAAATTTCCAAAATGATCGCAATTCCAATTATTAATTACCGTCGATAACAGAGCGCAAAATTCTTATTGTTTATTGTTTGAAAGTATTTAGTCAAATGGAAGTAATTGCGAAACGAAATAATTATCTTTCGTTCACAAATGTGTTATTTTTGTACGTGTCAAGTTAATTACTGTTTTTTACCGTTGCTACTATTATTCGGAAAGAAAAATAAAAAACTGAGCGATTAAAGCGGTTTTACATATTATTACTATGCGCTGTTAAATAATACCGCATACTATTTTTATACATGAGGTATTTCACTTTTTGTTTAAGGCTACAGTGTATTGTGCGATATGTATGTAGAATACGGCAATAAACAAATTCGTGTGCTTGTATGTTACGGTGAAAATTTTCCTGTATGCGTTTGTGTGTTTCAGTGTGTATATTTTGTGTTGGCGTGTATTTATCAACTATTTTGTGTGCGATAACGAACCAGGCTATGTGTTAGCTCTATGTACTAGTATATAATGTGTTAATGAAACAAATATGAATTTGAATTTTAAAAATATAAATAAGTTCTTTTGTTAAAAGTCATGTTTTGCTTGGTAAATCACCGTTAATTTTTTGTTTTCTTTAAAGTAATTTTTATTAGCAATTTTACGAGTAGCATTTTAAATCAAATTATTTATAATTTTAGAAGTATTGATTATTATTATTAATTGATTTATTAATTGACGAAAGGTAAAAAATTAGATAAATGTTACGAATGAAATTGCAGTATGTCAAGATTAAAAGCGATTGGCTTGATGTTTTTAAATTTAATTGATTTTTTTATTCCTTTAATTAAATTTATGGGAATTTTTATAAATTTCCAAGCTTACAAAATCGGAAGTTTAATTAGAAAGCTCCGTATAGTTAGAGAGCTTAATTTTTAATGAGGGCAATATTGGGTAAGGTATGTTTTAAATTTTCAGAGGTTTTCAACGTTTAAATCGCTTTAAAAAGTTTTGAATATTTTAAATTAGCGATAAATATTTTGATGCTTTTTGTTGATTGCAATTTATTGATGCAGTAAAAGTTTAACTTATAATAATTAGTGTTTAAATGCAAATTCTTGTAAAATATAATTAATAAATTATGATAATGAAAGTGAAGGCGCCGGGTTTTTGAATCTTAATCAGATAAATGGCATACCAGATTAATAATTAAATAAGTCATTATAATGCCGCTTTGCTATTTATTTTAGTACCGCTTATATTTATATAAATAAAAATAATAACCTTATAATTTTATAATTTAAGATGACACTGAAAATAAGCTTACCCCTTTCAATATATTAAAGATTGTAATATTATCATCCCTTGTAAGTTTTAAAATATCATAGTAAATTTAATTTTTAATTATGTATCTAAATGGTTAGAGGAGAAAATTTAAATTTAGAAATTTCGAAATAAATTTTGCTTCAAATTGAACCCAACCATAGGTGAAGGCGCCGAGACGAACTGATGTCGCACTAGCAATTTATTTGAATCTTTTAGGAATTTGATCTTTTCTTTGTTTAAATTTTATTATAAATATTTTTATTTTATTTTATTGTAAAGATAATAAGGATAGAATTCCAACCAGCAATTCATTTTTGATTTTAAACTTTTTATTTTCATTTTTTGACTGCTTAGTAAAGAATTGAACATTTATAATTAATTTACTTATGTTTAATATAATTAAGATGATGTTTGTTTTAAATTTATTGTTAGTTTTGAAAAAGTGGTAAGTTTTTTAGTCGTTACGACTTTTTTTAACTAAAAACTAAATTGGGACATTGATGCATTAATAAAACATTTAAATGGTTGTTGAAAGTTGTTAAACATTACATAATCGGAAAAGTATATAAAAGTCTAATTTCATATTCTTATTGAATCGGTAGCCAAAAAAATAAGAATTTATATTTTATTTTATTATTATAAAAAATTGTCTTAGTTTTTTAAATATCCGGATTATGAAATGCTTTGCAATTTTCAACAACCATTTAAAACTTTTATTAATGTTTAAATACCTAAATTTAATTCCCAGTTGAAAAAAAAAGTAATACAGAAAAACAAAGTTGGAAAATAAAATTAATTCCTTCAATATTTAACATTAAAAAGTTGTTTCATATATTTATCGACAAATAATCAATAATAATAAAACTCATTTAAGCTTTAAATGGTTGAAATTTGGTTTTCATAGTGGTAAATATTAATGAGATAACAAATTTTATTGTTTAATATTTCAAAGGTTTATTCAAGTTTGATTTTAAACTTTTTTTAACTGACTAGCAAAGAATATTAAAATTCATCAAGTATTTTCGAAAATAACAGTGGAAATACAAAAATTCTTTCTTATCAATGATTCTGATAAATTAGCAGTGAATTATTGTAATAAGTATTTAATTTAATACTTAATTTATTAATTAATCCTTAACACAAATGTTAATTTATTAGTAGTTTTGTGTCGAAATAATATTTAATAATATAATATATAAAAAGTAACATTTCAACAAAAAAAATTCTAAACAAAAATAAAAATAAAATTTGTTAAAATTTTACTCACTAAACCGGTACTAATAAATTAAATAAAAATATTTAATATGACAAAGGGTTAACAGAAACACAAAGAGCAATTATTAAAGCTAGCAATATCGACAGATTGGTGGAGCTTTTAGAGTTGATTTAATCATCAGTGCCAGGCCCCGAAATTCCAAATTCGCAAAGCCCTTTATGCATCTGTACAGTTTCCGCTAACACATATATCCTCACCAATACACTCTGACAGGGCGCATTAAGTGAAGTTACCATATATCCCGAATCGACCTACCTGTTTGCGTAATATCGATGTGTACGTAAGTTCAGCTTCAGAATCCGGGGTATTATCACCTGAGCTGTCTACGCGTAAGGTTCAACAGAGAGGCAGACTCCTCACACTTGCACCGTGTAATAAGGTAAATTGGAATAAAGGCATGCACACCTTGCTACACTTACATCTGTATTCATTGACAAGGATATAGAGTTACACGTAACAAATGTGTACTTTGTGTATAGGTATGCGGAAGTTAGGCTAATCTCAAAGGTCGCATCTAGTAGATCAATCACTGAGCTTAATGGCAATGCGTAATAATATTCGATAGCTTTGTCGAAGTACACACTTTGATACATTTGGCGAATTTTTCTTCTCGCAGTCCTTGACATTTCAACATTTAGATTTCTTCGAGCAACAAAGGAAATTTTTCTTAGTCAGTTGATGTTTATTTATTTCAGTGAAATTTATTGTTCTAGAAGTATTTTTTTAAATATTTTTTTTAACTGTTGCTTAATTAAATGAATTTGTTAAAAAAAATTTTTGGTTTAATATATTTTAAAATAATCAATATATTAAAAGAGTTTGTAGTTAGTTTAAAACTACTATTATTAAGTTATCAGTTATTTAAAGCTGTAATGATATGATAATAACTTTATGTTGGTTTAAGCCTTATTTTCTTTTGTATATTTAATATTTGTCATTTTTGTATCGATTGCAAAATTTAATAATAACAAAATAAAATAATCTGATGTTGACTGTTTGAATAAAATATATATTTAATTTAAGTTTTAATTAACAATCACAGTGGAACAATATTCATTACGTATTATGTCAATAAAAAGCCACCTTTGACGTCGTTTGTTATCAGTCATCATTGCTTTGGAAAACTTTTTAAACGCTAAGTCTTGTTCAATTAATATTATTTTTAAATGATTTGCAAGCAATTTCTTCTAAATTGATTTCCATTTAATTTAATTAAACGAAGATTAAAATCTTTACAAGAAAAAGCAAATATAACCGATATAATGTAATATTTAATTTGCTTTTTCTTGTTCAAGTTAATTTTCTCAAAAGTACTCATATTATTTTCTTGTTCTCTATTTACTCTTAAAAAATTGTTTGTTTAATTATTTATGTATTGTTCGTTGTTTACAATTAGTGCGTTTGAAACAAGAACACGTTTAAACGGAAGAACACAAAAGCATTACGAAATGCTGTTACCTGATAAGACATATTTAATTAAATTCTTTCTTTGTGCAAACGATGTCGTTTCAAAGGAATTCGTTAATAACACGCTTGTTTGTTACATCCATTACAGCGTTTTTATCATTAAGCGAGTCATATTTTGGAATAAATGAAATTGCTTCCAAATGACTTGTATTGTGTTTTTATTAAATTGATTTTTTTGTTGTGAAGAATGAAATATTCGAAAAATTTTCTCTGTGAACTATAAAATCGAGATTCCGTTTTTTCTAAACCATAATTGTGGCCCTAAAACGTAATAAATTTTTTATTTTGTTTTTAATTTAATGATACACAAAGCGACTATTTATTTCCTTTATACAGAGTGGCAATTTTCTCAAGCCGTATATGGCTAACTTCTATATTTTTAATGATAGACATTCGGTCAAAAGGGGGAAAAATAGGCAGAATTTTAGGCCCAAATAATATCTGTTTACAAAAATAAGATATGTCTCCTAGTTCCGGAATTATCCCAAATAAACTGAAAATTATCGATTTTTTTTTATATTTTATTCCAAGAAAACTATTTGCATTAGATAAAAAGGCAATAATCAAAATCGTACTAATCTTGAAAATATTATTCTTTATTTATTTAATTAAATTTTATTTGCAATTATAAAAAAAAATCAAAGCCTACTAAATATTTTTTTCAAAAAAATATTATTTTTTCAATTTTTTATAGCAATTATCAATGGAAATCATATTTCTAACATTGAAATCAGAATAAATAGCTATTTGCATAGATAAATAGTATAGCTATTTGTCTACTTTGACAATTTGACTATTGCCTACTATCTTTATTGTATTAAAAAATATCTATTTGGATCTAGTATTACTTTTTCTCAATGACAAATAGTTTTCTTGGAATAACTTGTTATCAAAGAAATCGACGGTTTTCAGTTTAATAATTCGGGATAATTTGGGAACGTATCTAATTTTTGTAAACGGTTATTATTTGAGCATAAAATTCTGCCAATTTTTGCCCATTTATTTCTATATTTGAAAAGGTATTCGTAAAAGTTACCCATATAATGGTTGAAAAAATGGCCAGCCCGTATAATAAATAAATTAGATACGAAACTTGGATTATAATTTATAACTTCTTATACAAAAAAAAAATCTTATGAAATTCCAAAAGCACCTAAATTAGTAATTTCCTGAGAAGAGTATTTACTTAAAGTATGGTATGGTAGAATAATAAATGTAACAAAAGTAGCAATTTCTCGAGCAGTATATGAACTATGAAGTGAAGTGGAATCGGCTCCACATCGTTTACACTTATAAAATATTCACAGCTTTATTATATCTTTCTCGTGAGCATTTAAAGCCATTAATTCATTATTAATCTCATTATTAATCTGTATATACGTACTTACTTTGTATGTATATGCACTGAACCTTTAAATATTTTACGCCCGTTACAAGTGAAATTGAAATTTATACCGCTAAAGAACTCGACTTAGCTATATACTCGTATTTGGCAACAGCTTTTCTTGATTGCACCTTCCACCTCTAAGGTAGATTTATCATATAATGATCGAATTTTGTCGCAGGTGTTGCCACCCCTAAAAAGCTTTCGAGTCTTGAGAGAAAAGCCGATAAAAATAATTTGAGATTATGTCGTTTTTTTTCTGATCGGATTTTCTTCTTAATGTGTTTTGTTGTTGCTGTCGCTATATCGATTTTGCCGATGGTGCAATTTTTAGCAGTGTATACATATAGTGTGGCGAAAGAAAAAACAACAACAGTTGATGACGCAATATGGGTGAAAGCTCTTGCATGTTGCCGACTTCGTTAATACACTTTGCGCCCTTAAACACACACAATTCTATAATGGGCCTGATTCACGCATTTTTGTGTACATTTACTTAGTGTGCGATGTGTTTGCGTCCAAATTATAAAATGGAGTTCTCGCATACAGTACCTGGCAGTCAGTATAGGCAGTAAGCGGAAAAAAGGGTTTATGGATTTCTGCTCGTTTCGATGCTTTTTGCGCATTAAAAAGTCCTCAAAACAAGCAACGGTCGCTTTACTGGAAAATTGCTATTTTTTTTAAATAAATTTTGCAAGCTCTAAAGTACACAGGTATTTAACGTGTCTTTTATGCTAAAATATAATAAGCTGCTTAAATTTTCCTCCCACACTTTAGTGTCAAAATTGTTTTGTATTATATTGATTTTAATTTTTGAAGTAAAGTTTCCAGTTGTATTTTGCAAATTCAAGGAATTTCAGCTTTAAATAAAAGTTTTCGTAGTAAATAATTAATTTTTGAAACAATGTTCCTATATTTTGTAAACTCTGAGAATTTTAGCATTAAATATTAATTAATATTGTGTGACGGTGTGAAAACTTTACAAGGTTCACTGAAATTTTGTGCTGACTGCTGAGGCTCGATAACATTAAAATTTAATTGAAAATGCTTTGATAACGGATAATGGTTTAATGCACCATTTTATCCTTCATCAATATCATTAACGAGTGGTGGCTTGAAAGCCAAACGCCACGCTTTAAATGTATAGTGGAGCATGTTATCAGCATCGTTAGTGGGTTGGCGAGGTGCTAGGTGCAAGGATTAATTTATTATTCTTGACCTCAGGAAGTGTATGTAAATTATGTTTGATTATCCTTTCTGTTGAGTGCGCATATTTTTTCGCCTTTGGAGCTTTTAGGTCATGGCCGTTGTTTGCAAGTATCAATGCAGAGCATATTAGCTAGCTCAAGTTTTTAAGGGTTTCCATTTTAGGAAGGTTTATAAATCAATTCAATTAAGTTATGTTGGGCTCTTCAGTCGGTTGATATAGAATTTTACTTTAATTAGATTTTAAAATAAGAAGCTTATTTATAAAGAGACATTAAATTAAATTTTTAATGAGAAAAAGTTTCAATTGGAAAGTTTCCCAGCGTGATTGCTTATTTCGTCGTTGAGTGTTTTTTCCTAAATCGTTTTCAATTTGGATGGAGAACTTCTGAAGCAGCAGGAAGTAAAATTGTATTCAAGACTTAAAAAATAAATGAAAATTAATTTTTAATATAAAATGTCACTGAAGAAGTTTTTAATGATTTTTCTTCTGGAATCTGAAATAAAAGTTTAAGGATTTCTTTTTTTAAGTAAGAAAAAGTTGAAGCAATATATCTTTTCTAATTAATGCATTAATAAAATAATGTGAAACATTTTATTAGATTAAAATGATGAAATATTGAAATATATTTTAATTAATACGAAAATATATCTTATTAACCTGGTGGCAATGGTTCTAGGATCATCCTACCTATACAGGGTGTTTCACGCGAGCGTGAGGGCATCGATATATAAGCGAACTTTTTTTTTTCTTTTCCATTCTTAATTTAAGCAAATGCATCATTCTCGGAAAATATTTTCGATTTCATGATATTTCTGGTTGTACCGGAAGTCGCTACTCACTTCGTTTTTTAAATGGAACACTCCAATTTATAATTCATATTTTGATTCCTTAATAAAAATAAAGACGATTTTATTAAAAAAAAATTCTAACGTAGTTACTTTTTGAAATATCGTCCACTTCCGGTTGTTTTTGATAAAATTCGGGTCTCGGTAAAAAAATCTGAACTTTCGTATTTTAAAAGATAATTCAATGATTCTTTTTGTGAATTATTACCAAGGAATGAGTGCATAAGTAACACTTATTGCACAGGGTGTTCGAAAAAAAAAATCTCAAAAAATATAATTTTAAATTCAAAATAACATAATTTTTTCAAATGGAACAATACATTTTTTATTCTGTATTATTATTCATCGGCAAAAGACCTTTAAGAAAAGTTTCATTTGATAACTATTCGATGAATACTTTTTAAATTATTTCAAGAAAACTAAATTTCTATGTGTTGTTATGGGAGTACGTTGCTATGACACAGGAGTGATGTCACCTTTTGTAATACTAACTAATGGAAATTTCGTTTCTATGGAATAACTCAAAAAGTATTAATCGCAGACTTATCAAATAGAACTTTTCTTGTAGGTTTTTTTACCTCAAATAATGATATTAAGTGAAAGTTGAGTAGTTCCATTTGAAAAAATAAAGTTATTTTAATTTTAAAATGTTATTTTTTTAGAATTTTTCTCGATCACCTTGTATCATAAAACCCATATTTTTTTTAACTTAATGAATGCATACACTTTTCAATAATAATTATTAAAAAGAATTATTTAATTATTATTGTAATTGCAAATGATATGAATTTTTTCGAGAGACTCAAATTTTTACAAAAATAACCGGAAGTCAGCTTTATCTTGAAAAGTAGACCTAATAAGAAAAAACTTTTTTTTACAAAATAATCTTTATTTTTATTAAGGAATCAAAATATGAATTATAAACTGGGGTCTTACATTTAAAAAAATGAAGTGAGTAGCGACTTCCGGTATAATCGGAAATAACATGAAATCTAAAATATTTTCCGAGAATAAAGCATTTGCATAAATTAAGAATGGAGAAGAAAAAATTAAGTTCGCTTTCATAATTCTCCATTATATCGATGCCCTCCCGCTCTCGTGAAACACCCTGTATTTTTACCAACCAATTTGTAAAAATTGTTGTACTTATATAAAACAGCATTTCCGATTTATTGGCATAAATTTTGTGTTACTTCCGGTTTAACCGGAAACGACCCTAATTATTTTTTTAATGAAGCATGAAGTCCTAAAAATATATTATTCAAATTGAGCGTTCTAATGTTAATAAGAAAAGTTTTATTTGGGGGAATGCTGTGGTAACGTCACTATGACCACACGTTTTGCAATGCAAACTAATAGAAATTTACATTTACACTTTTGTAGTGGTTTTGAAATGACATTAAAAGTATTCATCGCAAAATTGCCAAATAAAACTTTTTATGTAGGCCTTTGAACGCCAAATCTGAATGTTAATTAAAAAATGGGTGGTTCCAATTGAAAAAGTTACATTGACCAAAAAAAAATTTTTTAAATTTTTTTTTCGATGATCCTGTTCTATAATACAATAATAATTATTAAAAAATATTGATTTATTTAAGGTGAAAATGCAGACGATATGATTTTTTTCTTAAGACACCATTTTTTGCAAAAATAATATTTTCTTTTCAAGGAGGATTTGAAATATCAAAAGAAAACTGGGGTGTCCATAAAAAATATGGAAATGGACATTATAAATATTCCAGTATTAGAAGAAGAGCTTTAAAAATAATTATAATGACCAAAAAAAATCGTCTAATTGTTCTCCCAAAACAGGTTACCTATTATTACCTATCATCGAAAGGTATTTGCTCGGTATTTGAATTTGGTGTGAAGGCGCCGGGATACTGAAAACAATCGAATCAAAAGTTTTCCATATCGAAAAATTAAGACCTATATTTTCTTGTTTGAAAGTTATATTCTTTTGTTACAATTATAAATAAAATTTTAATTTTTGTTTTAATTTTATGGAGCGCCTTATTTAATATTAACGAAATAAAAAATAAGTTTGTTTTTATGAGTTTTGCATATTTATTTTTTAATTAAAATAGTCTGTCTACAGTTAGCTTAACTGTATCTTTTAAGTCATACAGTGCAAATTTTGTAGGTACACTTGCATTTTTAATTAATAAGTGCATTCATTTCATGTTCAAGGTGACAACATTCTATTATTTTGATTATTTACCAACCATTTTTTATTTTATTTATTGATTTACATATCCTTCAATTTTGATTTTTTTTTTTTTGGATAACTTCAGATGATAACAATTAATTTAAGCCGATTAATGGGCTTCTAGAACCATTAATTTTTTGCATTTAATAATATTAAATTAACGAAAAATGTTGCCTTTTCAGCAAGACTAATCTCAGAAATGAAAATATCTAGTAAGGGCTGCCAATTTAACATTAAAACTAAAATTAGGATAATTTCCGATTAAACCGGAATACAACATTATGAAAAATAGGAATAAATCTGCAATAATATCTAAATTATTTATGAAAAAAGGTAAATCACATTCCGTTGTTATGTTCTGTGGATGAAGGCGCCGAGGAAGAATCTAAATGTTTTCAATTAATAGTTTATTCTCAGATATTTTATAAAAAGAAGATAACAAAATAATCAATCATTTTAACTTTGAAATGAATTTAAAATTTTTTCGCATATCGCAATTTATCAAGATTCCTAAAAATATGATAACGCAAAGATTCGATATAATTAATCACAGTTATTCCGAGTTGTCATATTTGCCGGATATAAATCTGATCTGAGTTTGAACTAATAAATTACTTGCGCACATAAAGTGGAAGTGGATGATGATTAAGTGGCGAGAAAGAGCATTCTCTTCATCCGTCCGTTCATTTGGTGGCGGCGGCGAAAGAGGAAAAAGAGGACAAATGTTACCGCGCGAAACGTTTCTTAATCTTTTTCTTTTCCTATTTGCTGCTTGCTCTCCATTTTCGTGCATCTTACTCACGAAATGTCGGTTTGTGCAAACATGCCGGGGTCGGGGTTTTGTTTTCGTTTTTTTTTCCCTACGTGTTGTGCTGTATATTTATTTGTATTGCTGCATGTATAAATGTGTAGGTTGGTTGTGTGTTGTGCTTTTCGGATAAGGATCTGACATGCAGGATTACGTTCGATAAAATGTAATACATCAAACTTATATAGGAAATATATCGAATCTAATGTCACGCCGTTCGTCATATGAAAGGAAGTTTGCATGCTGCTTAAATACACTTTAAATTCTTTTATTACATTAGTTAATTAATTAATAATGACTGTAAGTTTTTAAAATTTAATAATTGAAGTCAATTTTACAGCTTTAAAAAAAGAAAAAGAGAAAAAAGTAATATTTAATCAGCCGAAATTGAATCCGAAAATTACTTAGGAAACGCTATAATTCCCAGTGTTACAGCCGGATTAAGCGGAAAATCGTACTCGCAGCGGAAACAACCCCTAAAAATATAAACGCGATCGATGATGGTTTTGCGTGTTCTTTGCGCTAAAAAGAATATATTAAATGCATAAAATAATACATTGACACATATACACCACTGGAATTCACTCTTCGAATTCGATATTCCGTTGTGAAAACAAAAAAACATAAAAAAAAAATCCATCAATTTGCCACTGGAAAAACAAACGCAATTTTCCATCGACGCAATAAGGGAATGTCAAAACTCATAATTCACATGGCGTGTCAATAGCCGAAAGCTGATTTATTTCCGTTGGTTGAAAAACAAAAGTTAAAATTCGGCGCACACTATACTTTCAGTGTCCGAAAAATATTTTCTCATGGGAAATGACCGTATGCAATTTTCCGCTTCCTCGTTCAGTTTTTCTTTTCCGTTTGTATGTTGCAACAACATTCAACCGTTTCTGCAATCCTTGCGTAAACACTTTTCAAATAATGCGAAATTAAATCATTGGAAATTGATTGATTGACTCGTTCCGCATACTTTTTTATTAATGTTAATTAAATTCCTGTCGTTGAAAATTTTATCTTAATTGGATTTAGTACTTTATGTAGGTTGTCCACTTTTGTTTGCTAAAAACATTAATTAATTTTTGTTTTCTTCTGAAAATTGCAATTTTGTGATTTTCATTTTTTTTGCAATAATTGAAAACTGACGCAAGCAAATGCAAATTATAAAATCATATTTACGGCGAATGGAAAATATCAATGAAGGCGGTTTATTGTGTGCTTAGTCGTGTTTATGACTCAACCTGCATTTGACGAGAAACACGAAAGGGAATTAGGGAATCAATGCGAACGGCCAACTGTGTGCCAATAAATAGCCCATTTCTGTTGCTCGCACGTACTCTGCCAACTTCCAGCAACTTTTCCGCTAATATTCACTAATAGTCGACTACAATTTTTGCCATTTTGCCGTTCTGCCATCAATGTGCGCTGATTGTTTTGCTTTTCTTTCACTATACGTTATATGGCAACTACATTAAAGTCGTTGGTTTTGTGCTCTATTTCTTTTTAGTTTTGCTTTGAATGGACATTTTTTTAATTGGTTATCAAATTAATTAGTTCAGTTGTAGTTTGTGAGAAAGTTTCCAACTCAAATTAATTTAATAATTTTAATTTATTAAATTTAAACCAGTTCTTCCTTGTTTAATTCTGTTTGAAAGTTAAATTAAATTTAAAAATTAGTTAAATTGCTTTTTTATCTTATTTTTTCATCATTTTGTATATCTAGAAGAAATTATTGTAAAAGGCCATTGTCCTTCAGCCAATTGTATATCTATTTTATTAATAAAGAAGTTTAAAAATGAATTTTTTAAGGTTTTCTGATGTGAAAGCGCCGGGCTAGTATTACCAAAATGTTAATCATTTTCATTTAAATTGAAATGAAATAAATAAAAGCAATACAAATTGTTAAACTTTTAAGAGGAATTCAAATTGGTATACCGGGTCTGAATGAATCTTGGAATACTTTTACTATTTTTAAAAATGTTCAGTTACAGATAATCGGTATTACCTATACTGTTTTGGAACTGTTTTTTTTTTTAGATTTTTGTTTTCGGAAAGGGCCAAAAATTTTGACTTTCAAATTATTTAATTCCAAACTCCTTATATTTTTGATTTAATTTTCGAAATCCTGGCAAAAATAAAAATTTTATATTTCGGCGAGAAGCCGACGGGCAACCATTATTTTTTTTATGTAACACAATTTTAACTTTAAATCAAATTTAGAAATTAGTTAAATTAAACGTTTAATTTAGTATTTTATTTATTTACTTAAACAAAATAAGTTAATTTGGGTAGTTTTTTAGGGTTTGCTGATGTGAAAGCGCTGTTTATATCCAAATCCAAATAAATTAAAGTAAAAAAAAATATTTAAATTTTATTGTGAATATAAATAAATATATCGAATGTTATCGAATCATGAAATACTTCGGCTTTTTCGAAATTGTTATTTCTTTATAAAAATAATTAAAAATATTTTATTATTTGTCGCATTTCTAAATGTTTTATAAAAAAAAACCTTCCCTTGAATATTTTATTTTATTTTCGGAATCCTGGCAAAAAATTTCTGGACACTTTTATGCTTTAGCATTTATAAAATTAAAAATCATTAAGTTTTTAATAGTGCATTTAATTAATAATAATATACAAACCGGTTGACAATGATTTTAGGGTCACCCCTGTTATTTTTTTTTAATTTACCAATCGATTTTTATATAAATTGGTTCACAAATATAAGGCTACATTTTGTAACACTTCCGGTATCACCGGAAATGACCCTGACTTTCGATTTTTTAATTTTACCTAAGTATTTTTTCACGTGTTTTGATTCTAGGGTCAATTCTGAGTTCAAAATATGGATTTCATTAATTTTTAATTATTGAAGTGCTCAAAAATGTATTTTTTAAATTACACCATGGGTGGCTGGGAATGTGTTTTAATACTTCTTAACCACCTTTGATTATGTGTAAAAATGCTATCAATTGCTTGTCATATTTGAAGAAATTAACGAAGTGCAAATTTTTGTACCAAAAATTATCCCTTGAATATAAAATTGAAATAATGAGGAGCTGCCATTTAAAAAGCCAAAGTTGGGATCATTTCCAGTTTAACCGGATGTGTTACAACATTTAAATTTATGCCTATAAATCGGAAATACTGTCTTATATAAGTTTTGTAATTTAAAAAAAAATTGGTTAGCAAATAAACAAACAAATGGCATGTTGCTCTAAAATCGTTGTCTCCTGGTATAATATGAAAAGTTTTAATTCGCATTTTTCATAAAATATGTATACTATTACTATTAATTAAATATTCTATTAAAAACTTGATGTTTTTTAATTTATAAAAGTGAAAAATAACAGTAATACTTACTTTTATATTAATAAAAAAAATCTAATTATTCCTTGTGTAATACTGAAATTCATTCAATTGTTTCCGCTTTCAAAAGAACAAATCTGTGTAATTTTTCACTGAGCGAATTCCGCTTTAATCTACATCCATGCAACGAAATTAATTACATAATTAAATTTAACGGTTTTAGTTCGAAAGTTGCGCAGTATATGGCTATTGAGGACGAGCCGTAGTGATAAATTTGAAACATTTTATAATCCTTTTTGCGGCGCGGGGTCCGTGCGTAATTTTATATACACAATACTCGTATAATGGAGAAGCGAAGGGTTTCTCGCAACAAAATAACAATTTAATTTTAAGCAGCTTCCTTTCCCGTTCTTTAATAGCTTTCGCTCTGCCGCAAACCGCAACCCCATCACGGAATTTTCTAATTACGAATGCTTAAGTGCAACCCCGGCAACTTTTGCAATATGTATTATGTATACCTTGTACCGTTCCAGCAACTAACTCATTTTTACCACCGAAATTAGTTTTACCTTGGAATATTATTTCCGTTGCAACGCGCGCTTTATGTAAATTCCGACATTATGCTCATTTCACTTACTGCGCGCTATATTTTTCTGCTTGCCGATGCTTTTTCTTCCATATTTAAATGAACATTGTACGTGCTTTTTAGAAACGATTTTTTTTTTAATTGTTTGGTAAAGCTTTTAAATCTAATTTTGTACAACGGACTCAAGATGCAATTGTGCAGTTTTTGCATCTGCGAGCTTCAAGCAAAGTTAATTATGATTTTCATCAAGTTCCGGTCTAACGACAACACTCAAGGTAATTAAACAATTAGCCCCGAAACTGTCAACTACTCACTTCGTAGTCTATACTATCTATATTATTATGCTTGAAATTCAAAACAGTAATTTAGTTTTGGCTTTTATCTTTCTAATTTTATTATAATAAAGTAACAAGTTTACTATTTTAAAATTAAATTATTTTTAAATGTAAATTTTTATTATTAATATTTAAATCAATCATTGCACCGGATTAAATTTCTAATTAGTTTAATTTTAAAAATAATCAAACAATTGCTTCAATTATGATATTTTTTCCGTTTAAAATTATTTGAAATGTGTTTAAATTGTTTTCCTTGTCATGATTATGATTGATCATCGGTGTAATGCGAGTTTAGTCTTTGTAGATTTAAGCTTTTTGTCAGATAGAAATATATTCTTTTCAAAAATATTATTAAAAATAAAGACCAGTTTAAAATTCTTCTGAAAAAAAAGTAACACCAGCGCGCGTTTGACCTAAAACAATATAAAATATAAATAAACAGTAATTACATACCAGCTGAAAAAATGTAGTGCAAATTTCCCAATAATTTCGCGAATAATGGGAAAATACCGGCATCTTGGCGTTTAATTGCTGCCAATTAAAAAGTGCTTTTAATTAAAGCCTCTGCGCGCAAAGCCGTTGAATAATTAATTAATAATCACCCTCTTTGGTGCATGCTCTTCAAGACTTTGTTGGAAATTCCTTTCCGTTGTGCATTAACCTCGTAAGTAACTGTTAAAAACGATTCTGCAGAAATCGATAAAAACGTTTACTAGGTACTCAGACCGAGTAGAGAAAAATGACAATTCCATTAAATGTTTTTTATTTTTGGTTTTGTATTGCCAATATCAGCTTCAATATGTTTGCTTCAAATATCAGACGTTTCTAAGAATCTAATTTTGGTACAAATGTGGTTCACGAATTGAATGTGCTTCATAAAAATGAAGTAAATGGGAACTTAAGAAGTTGTAAGTATCAGAGTAGCAAATTAGAAACGAGTCGTTAGAAAGAGAGATGGAGATGGATACTAAAAAGTGTTGACGAGTGCGCGAACATTGTGTTGTAGGAAATCTTTTTGCCGGATATTGTTCACCTCTCCGCACATCTGGAAACTTTAACTTAATTGAATCCTCCCGACTTCCTTCCTAGCATGCATAACGACAAGAACTTCCGGTAAATCCGCTCGCAACACATGCGCTTTTCGCGGTTTTACTGCTTTTCTAGTGTGTGTATGCAAAAGCCGCCATCCAAGCTGCACACTTATTCTTATTTCGTTTTGCTTAAGAACCCTTCCGGTTTTAGGGCTCTTCTATCTTGCTTTAGTCCGTTTGGTTTTACCGAGACAGTGCCAAAAAGTTGATTAAAATGTATCCTTATTTAATCTTTTTTTTATTGCTCGCTCCGTGAATGTTTTAAGGATTCATTTGTTTTCGACCATGTGGCCTTTTTATAGCCCCATAGTTTTACTATTAGTTTTTTAATGATGATTACAACAGAAGATTTGATTTATTATCATCTTTTTAAGTTTTTTTTTTTCAAAAAAAGATATTTAATTTATGAAGATGTTCCAAGAAAATTTGACTCCTGGAAACTTTCGGCAATTTCTATTTTCGAGGGTTGTGAAAGTTTAGGAAATAACTGTAACTAAATTTTAAATAAAAAAGAAATTATTAAAAAAAAATACTTTATTTGTATCAACAAAAAAAAATCACCAAATTAAAATTAAATACTTGAAGTATAATAATTAAAAATTTACTTAAGTTAATGAGACCGCTAATAATCTGGGAAAAAATAAATTAACATTAATTACGCCGAAATTAGAGTGATTAATTTACACGTCACTCCTAATTCCCATTTTCCTCGCACCGAACAAAAAAGAGACATTTTTCTTTGCTTTTCCAAGTCCCTTTCTGTGTATTGTTCTCATCAAAAATTCATCAGGCAAAAATGTGAGACGCATAAACCAAGAATCCTGTTTGGTCTAATAAATAATGTACTGAAAAGTCACGGCTATTCGTGATCTATATCGTCAGTGTTGTAGTGATGGCAGATTAAACATTTACCTCATGTGTGTGTGTGTGTGTGTGTGTGTGTGTGTGTGTGTGTGTGTGTGTGTGTGGAGGATATATTCATAAAGAAAAATGTCAGCACAAAGTTAGAAATTCATTAGAAGCCATGAATGGAAAAGCGAGCGAGTTGGGCTCTCGAAAAGAAGCTTTTGTTTACTTATCTGCGGTCTTTTTGCTACGAGTCGGAAACCGAAGCGAAAGTTGGAGTCAACTTTTTGTGCGCTTTAGTTCGATAAATCGGATTCTTATGTTCCTATCTTTGCAGGCTTCCACAATATTTTTCACTTATCTATAAAAGCCATTTTTTATTTTTATTTTTCCTTAAAAAAATAATATTAAAAAAAGGTTTGAATTTAACAAATAAAATGCTTAAGTCCATTTAAGCTTATTTTTTCTTAATTAAAAATTAAAGCATTTTCGAAATTGTAAACTTCAGAATTCATTAATAAAATAAATAAAAAATTTGCGCAAAATGAAAGTTCAAAAGCGAAATTGAAGCGGTTGGAAGAAGTAAATGGAAAGTCAACACCAACAATAATATTTATTTTATTTATTGAGGGTGGTAAAAGGAGCGGAAAGGGATACGGAATCGATATTTCCTTTAGGCATATTTATAAAACATTGATACACATAAAAAAATGGATGCAGCAATACATTTCACAAGAGAGAAACGGAGATGGAAAGAAGATGCATGCATGCGGTACATCCATCAAAGACCAACAAACTTTTCCAATTTGGCATGCAGTCAATCAGCCGTAAATTGATCAGCAAACAGAGACCTGCAAAGCTTCTCTCTTCACTCTTCATTCGCTAGTCCTGATTTAGTCCTGATAGACTCCGCATACAGTGCATATAACCATAATGCATATCTATGCAAAAGTCTTCTAAATCTAAAGCTCCAAAACGAACGAATAAATCTACCGCAAACTTGATTTTCCCACTTATTTCCACACCGCAGTTTCTTCTGTTGAATTTATTTCTATGCATTTTTCATCGATTTTATTTTTCTGATTTTTGTATCAATTCTTCTGAATAAAAACAAATATTAATTATTTTTGTTTGTTTTAGGTAAGTTGTAACTGTTGTCGTTTGGGATTGTTAATTAAGGGCTCGGTTTTCGGTGAGTTTGTTTACTATTTTTCATTGGTTCAGTTTTGCGTTTCAATCTAGCGGAAAAAAATGTTTGTTCTGCTGATTATCGGTGCATAAATTTCAACCGGTCATGCGAATTTTTATATGCAGCAGATTAATTTTGCTGACTTTTAGAGTTTCCATTTTTATTTATATAAACTTTAGTTCTTTTGTTTTGTTAGCATTTATGTCTGCATTTTTTTAATGATTCATTAAATAAAATTCCATAGGGAGTTTAGTTTTTTTTTTTGGAGTTACTTTAATAATAACAACGATAATTAATAGAATATTTATTTTTCTTTTTGTATTATAGTTATTTTGACATTCCAACTTTTCAAAAATGTTTTCAGTTAATATTTTTGAAATCAAAATGTTTTTCATTAGATTAGTTTACTTCTGTTTTTAAGAAGTCTCAAAAGAGCAATTCTTCTTCTTACTTTCAGCATTTGCTCTTCGAAAGTTTATAAAGTTTATCATTAAATTGTAATTAATTAAATTCGAAAACTTTACAGTTACTTTTAAGTAACTAATTATTTTAAATTGCTTTTATAGTAGGGTGTGATGGTGCCGGGTAATTTTAATTGGTTTAAATAAGCGTAAAAATAGATTATTTTGGGGGAATGTATGAAACAATCATTTTTATGCGGTAGTTTAAAGTGGTCTTAATGATGTTTAACTTCCGAAAATGCTGTACATGTCAACTGTTATATTTTTAACGAAACACCCGTCTTTTCAATTATTATTTAAATTCATTTTTAAAAATAAAGAAGATTTTGAAAACTCTACTTTTTAAAGTATTCGTCACTTACGGTCATTTTTATTACTCGAAAAATATCACATATTTTATATTTTTGAAGTCAATTAAATTTTTTTAGAAATTATTACTAAGATATGTGCTCATCATTCCATTAATTTTTATATTTGACAATTATAGAAAAAATAAGATTTTAAATTTAGAATACCGTTTTTTTAATGGACTTATCACTTTTTGTGCCAAATTTGGCCCAAAAAGGCCATAAGAATGTTTTCTTCCAGTTGATGAATACCTTTTAAATTATCTCAAGAAAACTCATTCTCTAATAAATAATTAAATAACGTAAAAAACAGATAATGGCAAATATTAGGAATGCGGTTTAAAACTGCTATAAAGTCATTGCCTACTAAAACTGGCAAGAAAGATTGATCAAAATTTTGTTTAAAATGTTTGGGAATTATTATTACATACTTACAATATCAAAACAATTTCATAAAATTAATTGTACAGAAAAATGTTGGACTTTATGTTCTTTTTCTTTCTTGAAACTAAGAATCTGAAGAAGACAAGTATCAAATTTTGAAAAATCATAAATATGTAAATTGTGCAAGGTTTTCATTTTCAAAATGTATAATTTGCTTGAATACTGCTTACGTAAGTAATTGGTCATCCTGTATATTTGGAGAAGGAACCTTTATGTAAACGTGCAGAATTGAAGCGAAAATTTAGCATTTGCTCAGCGCAAATAAACAACAAAGTGGATACAAATGATGCTATCCGTATATAGATAATATTATGCATGCAAATAGTTATAGTATAATATGTATGTGAGCAAAGATGCATAAATATTTATGCGGGATAACAAGCGAATATGCAATGTAACTGAATCTATTTATTACAAGCACTAATTAGATCACATCGTCGAATAAATCCTTATATATACAGGGTGATTGTTTCCAATGGCCGACTACCCATATCTGGAGAACTATCAATGTTATCGAATCCGCTTTTTTGACTATCTTATTATCATCAAAATTCTAGTTCACCTAAATTATTTTCAACTTCCGGTCACTTCCGGTTATACCGGAAGTTGCTATCTACTTCGTTATTTCAAATAGAATGCCCTATTTTTTATTTCATATTTTGATTCCTTATGGA